>VZTH01007057.1:0-42096 GCA_013397815.1 Aleadryas rufinucha | reverse complement strand
GGGGGGACACCACTGACACAGGGGACACGGCTGACAAGGCGTCATCACTGACACAGGACAGCACTGAAACAAGGACACGGCTGATAGGGGGACACCGCTGACAGAAAGGACAAGGCAAACAAGGGGACACCACTGACACAGGGACACTGCTAGCAAGGGGACACCACTGACACAGAGGTAACCACTGACGGAAGGACATGTCTGACAGGGNGCAGCGCGGGGAGCCCTCCGCGAACCCCCGCGTGTGGGGTGCTCGGGGGGTGCCCCTCGTGTCCGCACGAATGTTGCCTGCCTCATCCCCGTTACCTTCATCCCCGTTTTCCTCATCCTTGCTTTCCTTACCTTTGCTTCCCCATCCCCGTTTCCCGCTCACGGGCTCCGGCGCCCGTTGCCTTTGCAGAATTTTGGGGGGACATCGCTAAAGAGTTCTACTGGAAGCGTCAGCACACGGGACCCTTCCTGAAGTACAACTTCGACGTGACCAAGGGGAAGATCTTCATCGAATGGATGAAAGGAGCGACCACCAACATCTGCTACAACCTCCTGGATAGAAATGTCAATGAGAAGAAGCTTGGGGACAAAGTTGCTTTTTACTGGTAAGTTTCTGTTTATGTTGTGGTGGAGAAGGTGTGTAAGTAGCACCCTAAAGTGTACAGTGTCGATTTCTACTGAGGTGAATGAAAACATAAAACCTGAGAGGGGCTAATCTTTAGATAGGTTCAGCACGTGTTTGCTTGCAGTGGCCTTGGGAAGAGCTGTGCCGGGAAGCTCCTCTGCCCTTCCTGGGAAGCTTCTCTGCCCTTCCTGGGATGCACCGAAGTGCCCGGCATAGCAGTGGGGAGTGCCTGACTTGCAGCTCTGCCTCTGCAGTTGTACCTTGTGAGAGCTCAGAGTGGCCAGACAGGAGTGAGACAGGTGCCACAACTCCCTGGTGAACGAGGTAGATGTGGATAGAGGCACGGGATGAGGAACAGCCAACATCCGACAGCTAAGAGCTAATAAACCTCATTATCTCCCTTGTTTATGTTTTGTGGGTCTGGCAAGTTTCCACTCCTGTGGCAGAAAGGTTCTCCTAATACCTGAGCTTATATGTGGATTCCTTGCACTTGAATGTGTGGTGCTTTCAGAAAGACTGGCTTCTCCACCTTTGGGAAGAAAAATAATTTGCAACCCTATCTGAAGTATGTTTCTGGTTTTTTTACCAGAGTAGTTACTAGTGTTAAAATCCATGTGAAAATTAATTTTCATATTGATGCAAAGTAGGTTTCACTGGTGATGTCAGAGCTCCAGAAGTAATGCTCCCCTGCTGAACTAGCTCAGCTGGCACCCCAGCTGTGTCCTCAGACAGAGCTGTGCCTGGCTCTCTGGTGCGTTTTGCTGTTTCTCTTGAATTGGTATTTACGTTGCCTGAGTATGTGGCAGGGCAGAAGCACAATTAAATGTACCCCATGGTAGGGATGCAATAACTCATTGGGATATGGTGAGTCCTTTCAGCAAAGCAGATGGAGAAATCTTACTGTCATTGCAATAAAAATGTCAGATGCTCTAAGTGATTTATTGTGCAGCTGAAGGTCCCCCTGAGTCACCTGGTGTAAAATTGACTGGGAGCCACCCCACTGCTGAAAGGAAAATGATTATACCAGTGTGGCTCTGGCTGTGGCTGTAAAATTGGGTTCATAGAGTTTCTATCCACAGATAGCCCTTCTGCTTCAGTGAAAAAATTGCACACACTGCCTAGCAGATAATCATATTGATAAGGCACAGGTGAAATGCTGGAAAGTGTTTACTTCCCTGCTAGTTAAATAGATTCTCTAGCTCACTCTGATGTAAAATGACTGCAGCTTCTGAATGAAAACTCCTTTGGAAACTCATGCAGGTAAAGGTGTGCCAGCAAACAAAATCATTTGGCAGCCAGTGCTGGCCCTGTGCTGGGGTTTGTTGAGGGACTGGGTTCTTTGTGCTCATAAAGCTTTGTGTGACAGCAAGGCAGCAGCCTACAGTTTTAATTTGGGCTTGGTGAACATTTTTATTGTTGGTTATTCTGGCAGCCTTTGTGAGGATATTTGTGATGCTGAGCAAAGCTTGGAGTGGATATGAAAATGGTGGGTGGCTGTCAGTCGTGGTGTTCACAGTGCTAGAAAATAAAAGTCTCTCTTCCTCCTTAGCAGAGAGTTTCCCCTGACTGTTTTGGGATAAACTCTCCTAGCGTGGCTCGCAGGTGACCAGGCACTGCAGTGTGGAGCTGTCAGCTGGGAATGCCAGTGGGAGTGATGGAAGAGATGTGACGTGTGGCACTGGCTTGCAAACCTGTGGCACTGAAGACTTGAGAAAGTGGGGATGAGGGTTGCGACTCATAAAATTACTCCTCTCTGGGCAGGTGGTTTTCTTCAAAACAAAACAACTGCTCTCATCTTGTCCTCTCACATTTTGTGTTTAACACTCTGGAATGAGCCTGGCTCCCTAAAACACTTGAGACTTGTCACACTGTATGAAAGGTCGAAAAAGAAATTAAAGCCTCTGAAAGCTGAAGAGGTTTTTTTATTTTTAAACACCTGAGCCACTTGATTGCTTCTGAAAAAGTCTGTAGCCTGCTAGATGGGAAGGGTGCTGAACTTATACCAAGATTTGGTTGACTGCTCAGCTCTGAGAGCTCTGAAAAGATACAGGACCATGGTATTGCTTTCAGAGAGGAGGAAATTAGGGAAAAGTTGAATAATGTTTGGAGGCATTGCTGAGTGTCTCTGAGAAGCAACGTGTCCTGACGAAACTTAGAACTGCTGGCTGTGGTGGTCCCCAGTCTTGAATGGATGGGAGGGAGTGAGCAGCTCCTTGGGGTTTGTTATGGCCAAGCTGCTCTAAAGGTTCCTGCACCACCAGCAGTCCAAGACTGCCCAAATTGGCTCCACTCACAGGGTCTAATGCCAAGCCACATGGAATTGCGTTTTCAGCACAAAGGGCAGTACATGGGATTGCCTAATGCTGAAGAACTTGTACATAGGTGACGTTTGCTGTCGTGGTGTCGTCCTCATGGTGCTGTTACGACTGTGTAGTTCAAAATGGCCTTCCTGAGCTGGTAGGAAACATGGATTTTTCCCTGTTGCCTGTTTCACTAGGATATCTCAGGCTGCTTGCGAACGTTACAGATATTTCTGGTTTTGCTGCTTCTGATTCCTCTTTCTCTGCTTGGTATTGCTGATGTGGCCTAAAAAAAGGAACAGGAGCTCCAGGAAATGCTTCTGATAAAGTGCTGCTCTCAGAAGTGAAATCTCTTTCATAATGATGTGCAAAGGCTGAGGTCAGTAACAGTGGTTGCTGTGCAGGTGGGTACCTGTGGTGACTCTCGTGGGCCTTGCAGGGGAAATGGACTGGACCAGCTACTGGGACATTAAGGAGACTTGCAGCAGTGCTGAGGACGTTGTGATGGGTGGTTAATTAGGGCAGGAGCACAGTATTCCTTCACCCTGTTGTAGACATGCCTAGGTCACTTGGACAGCCCTTAGTTCTGTGCTGAAGTGTCTGTTAATAATCTCATATAAACTTCAGCCCGGGCAGCCTGTGGAGGTAAAAATATAACCAGGTGGGAATTCAAAAAAAAACAACACCTATTGCAAAACTCTCTAATTAGGCCCCAGGGTGTGACAGTGCTTGGATGAGGCCTGTTCTGTGTGTAACCTATGCCTCTGCTTCTCAAACCAGTTACCCCAGCTGCAATGCTGGTAGTGCCTGGCGGGACCAGGGGCAGGAGGTAGAGCTTTGATTTTAGAGTCCCTCTAGCCAAGTTTGTTGGGCTTAGCTGGGTGCTCCTGCCATCTGCCATCTCTGGAAGAGTGTATTAATTGTCTGCTTTTTTATATTGGCATATGACATTACACATCTAGAAAGGAGCAATAAAGTAAAGGCTGCCAGAGCCTACTGGAGCTTTGTTTAACAAAATAATAAGTGCCTCTTCTGGGCCCAGAACAAACAGGACATGCAAATATAAAATTAGGAGGTGTGGTTTGTTTGGTTTGGGTTTCTTTATATGATTTGACTTTAAAATGTAATCATGGATTTAGGGCCTTGTAGCCTTGAGGTTTCTTCCAATAAAACTTTCTGTAAGAAAAAAAACGAACAACTATAAGAGCATGTTTAAAAATAAACAAATAAAGGAAACAAACCAACCACCCCACACATCTGTCATATGCACAGATGCTGTGGCAGAGGATGCTGGCTGCTAACATCCAGCCTTTCCAAGTGCTTAATTGGAGCCAGCTTCTACATGATGCAGTTGGCTCTGCTGCTCCCACTGGCTTCAGGATTTTGGAACATCTTGTGTCAAACTGACCCTTCAGTTCTTTGGTAACTTCTTGGATGACTTATCCTTCCCAGTCATGCAGCCTCTTTTAGCACTCTTCTGGTGATGAAAGCACATCCCTAAATCACTGTTTAAAGAACAAAATTCCCAACTGGGAAGGTTGTTTTTACTGATCCACACTTGCAGGAGTGTGCATGGTTTGGTTCATGCCCACAGCACTACCCAGGCTCAGCACAGCTCCTTTCCTGATGGGGATTTTCCATGGGGAAAGGGGTGGCCCCACGCAGCCGTTTCTGGGGTGCCTCCTCAGCAATCCATGTCATCTCCCTGTTGCGTGTGCTGGGGGATAGATTGCTGGCTTTGGCAGATATTAATTATTTCGGAAGCACTGCTGAACAGTAGAATGCTCTGCTTCTGGACATCAGGCACATTATGTGCACCTAAAGTAGGTAATAAATTACGTTGAATGTATTAGTATTTTATGAAGCTGTAAATCTTGTACCTTCTTCAAGGGCAATGGTAGTTGTAGATTCCATCACGGAAAGTGTAGCTCTTTTGTGGTGGGCTTTGTGAAATCTGCCAGTGTGGGAGGGGGTGACAAAACTGGATGCTTCAGACACAATTTCCCATCCCTCCAAAAGGGGACATCCCTGCATCGTGGGGCCCTCCCTGACTGAGCTGCGTGGGTAGTGCAGGAGTGGGAATGGGGGGAGCATCAACAGAAACATGGTATTAAAACAGGGAGAGCAGGGAGCAGTGTAGTAGCTCAGACATGTCCACGTCATGTGCTTTCCTGGCTTCTTTGAAATTTTTCCTCTCCCAGTTCTGGGCAGTCACCAAGCAGTGTGCTTAGTGCTGTACAGTAGTGCAAGCAGCCACTGTGTTTGAACACCCATATATAAGTACCAGCTGAGGCAGGAGGGACCCATAGCTTCTCCTCAGGTGTAGCTCCCTGACTTTTCTCCATAGGTGGATGGAGTCTCCAAATTTGGCTGTGGGCTGTTTGGAGCGAGGTCATGATGGGCTTAAAATTAACTGATTTCATGTAACTGCTCTGAATCCCCTGCTGTAGGCTGCAGATGAGATACAAAGATGATGCTGTCCCAGGGCAGCGTGGTGATGCCTACTTAAGGGTTTGAGGTTCTCAGTTTGGCCTGAGGGGCTGGAAAACACAGGGATCATGGTCTAAAACTTGTTACCAAGGGCTCTGTGTGTGTGTGCTGAGACCCATTTTCTCCTGTCATATCTTGAGGTTCTTCTGTCCTAAGTGTTTCTGTTGTGCTGCATCCTCCATCCTGTTCATTACTAGTGAAATCTCCAGGGTAGTTCCCAGGTGAGCAGTTGTGCCAAAGGGATGAAGTAAAGATCTGAGAACAGCAAACTACCTCCTCAGGCATGTGTAGGGTGTGCTTTCCTGGATGCTGTGAGTCAGCAGGTTGAGCACTGTGGTACTCAGGCACTTGGCATGCTCAGAGTCACTGGAAGTTGTTTTTCCGTTCCAAGGGCTGACTTGAAAGCAGAATTTGACTCATCCGTGTCAGGTACACTTGCTGGTTTGCAGGGAGATGCTGGGAGGGGTGCTTAGTTTGATGTTTTGGAGAGCTCAAGCCCCATTCCTGCTCTGCAGAAGCCTTTTCCATCCCAGGATGCCAGGCAGGGCAGGAGCAGGGAGCTGGCAAGTGCTCTCAGCCTCATGCTGTTCTGCTCTGCAGTGCAAGGAAGGAAAGGGACAGGTATTAAAGGTTGGTGACCACTTGATTACCCAGTGCCTGTGGTCTCCTGTGGTTTTGCCCATTCAGAAGCACCCCTGGACATGTGCCCTTATTCCACATAATTGAAGATTTTCTCTGGAAGTAGTTTTTACTGAGTTCACATAACACATAATCCTGCTCCTGGAGAGAGAGTGGGATTTTTCTTCTCTGTTAAGTCAAATCTGTTACGAGAGAAGGCACTCAAGCAACACTTGGTTGGTTGCTCTGTGGCAGAGCAATGAGGAGAGGGGTTGTTTAACCTCTCCTGCCTGGGAGAGCAGCTCAGCTTCCTTGAATCAGGGGAGCAGCTTTCATTTGGGTTTTGTTGGATCTGTTTGTTCCCGGCCTTTTGCTCAGAAACCTTTGGTAGCTGCTACTGGCAGGGATACAGATTCCATCTATATAAATACAAGGGAATATCCAGGAAGTATTGGACCAGATAGACAAGTGGGATGTCCCTAAGTGCCCAGGATTAGATGGCATGTGCCCCAGATGGGGGGCAGGAACTTGAATGTGGAATTGCAGAGCTGCTGGCTGGGGTATGCTGGTGGTGTTTGCAAAAGGTTGCAGTGCCAAGGGCTGGGAGGTTGCCAGCACCTCTTTGCCCAGAGAGGGCAATGGAGGGGGTCCTGGGAACCAGTAAATCTGATTTGCATCCCTAGGGGTCCAGTGGAACAGGGTCACTGGGAGAGGTGGTGGAGCTGCTGGCAGAGCTGCCGGAGCACGAGGCCGGTGGCGCTGAGTGCATGAAGATGGCTCTTTTCAGATCACCTTCGGGAGGTTTCCCACAAGAAGTTGTTCTAGAAAGTAATTCAAGTGTGCCTGGAAGAACAGTGTTTTTGTGGAGCTGGTTTAGCCTTGCCCTTTGCTTCCTCACTTTCAGTGGTCACTCTTCAGGGTCAGCAGCAGGTCTGCCAAGGACAATGTTGAAACAGAATTGCTGATGGTGGCCAGGCTCACATGTTCCAGAAACAGCATCTCCTGCTGCTGATGTTGCTCCTGGAGGCAAAACATCAGCCATGGTTCTGACCCAACATGGTACTTTGGTTTTGTCTAAGAGGCTCTTGGCTGAGCTGCTGTGAACACAAGTACAGTGCTGCTCTGTAAATGACACCAGTGACAGTTTTTATCTTCTTATTTAGTACTTTTTCCTTGTCCTCCTCATAGCTCTGACAGCTCTTTAGATTCAGCACAAGGGATTTAATAACTTTTCATGAATTTCTGCTTCCACCCCTTCCCGAAAATGTTGGTTTATACCCTGTGCAATGCTGCCTTTCTGCATGGTTCTGGGGGTATGGTTGTACCATAACTACCTAGGGCAGTATGAGGGGTGTGTGTGCACAGACAGCGGCACCTAGATTTTCTCATGAAACTTTTCTCTTGTTTTGCTGGCAGCTATTGCAGGCAACTGGATATGTTTTAAGAATACTTGATTACCATAGGGAGGGGCACTGTGGTTGTGCAATGATGGCATATTGCAAATATTGGCAGGAGATTTGAAACTTGAGGTGGATAAATGGAGTTCATGGACAGAGAGGATGGTGAACTTCTATATGGATTCAGGACACGGAAGATCAGAGCCTTCAGTTTGCTCACTGGACTAGAAAACCTGATTATTTTAGCTGTATGAATGGCTAGTTTGTTCTCCCCTGGCACCCTGGTGTGAATGGAGCAGCAGTGGACAAGGCTGTGGCTCCATGTGGATGAGACTTGCTCCAAGCAGGGGACAAAATGCTCAGGCTTTGCCAAAAGAGGTGTAAGTGGGTGTTTGGTCCAAGCGTGGCATTTTCTGGTGAGTTGTTGCACTTGCTGTGCCTGGTGGGTTCTCAGTGCCTGGAGCTCCTGGGCTGAAGTGTCAATGGCCAGTGGTTTCACAAGAGCTCTTGCCTCTCCCCACTTTTGGAGCAGGGTTTCAGTTCTCTGTTTGCATTTCTGCACATCACTTGGAAATGTCGAAATGAGGTGCGGTAGGAAACTGTGAGCCCTGGCAGTTTTCCATGAATTCATTTTCATAGATGTCACCTCCCTTCTTCAGGGGAATCCCTCAAGGAAGTTGAGGGCCTTCCTGGTTGCTTTGTCACACCTGACTACCTGATAGTGCCCAGAGAAGCTGTGGCTGCCCCATCCCTGGGAATGGTCAAGGCCAGGTTGGACAGAGCTTGGAGCAACCTGGGATGGTGGAAGCTGTCCCTGCCCATGGAACCAGGTGGTTTTTAAGGTCTCTTCCAAACCAGACCATTCATTTTATGATTCATGCAGTGGTAGTGAAGTGTGTTTTCCATTCCTGTTGCCACTGACCATCTTCTAAGAGATGTTCCCTAAATGACATTCCAGCAGGTGACACTCGGCCATCACCTCTGGAGGTTTATGATGCACGAAGTTGAAATGTCCACCAAAAATCTGATTCAAAGCTTAATTTCCTACCATGACCATTATGGATATTGTTTGAGCCTCCATTGAAATTGCCTTGCCTGGCTTTCTGTGTTTCTAGAAGCTCTTCAGAATTTGGCAGAATGTTCCAGCCAGAGATGCAGCTATTTCCCAAAATGGGGCATTTCCCAGCTGCAGGCAGCCTGTTGATTATTTTACTTACAGAAGCTTCATCCAGGGTATGTCCCACAGCCCAACTGTAAATTGTTTAAACAAGGAATCAGCTGTTTTGTACAGAATGTAAGCCCTACTCCCATTGGACTGGTAAAAATAGTCCATGCTCCTTTGAAAACTGATGGTAAACATCTAAAATGTGTCCTCTCATGTCAAACTCTCACATTCTTCTGCAGCATTCAGTGGGTTGGCTGGTGGGGTTACGAGTGCTGGCTGAGGGCAGCCAAACTCCATGGCATGCTGGGTGAGTCTTGCACATGACTTCTGTTGCAATATTCTATGACCATTTTGTTTTAAAAAAATTAATTAAAATCTGCTTTAAAAAACCTCTCCCCTAAATAAAATAGGCAAAAAGCTGTTGTTTGTCTCCACTGGTGGTTCTCCTGTGTTTTAAAGTAGTTCAGAAAGTAAGAAATGCTTTTCCTCTTGACTTGATGGTTACTCAGTATCAAGCAAGTAGGAAAATTGTGAAGCCACAGAGGAGCAAATTCCCCTTGCTGTGCCCATCAGCACAGAGTGGCTGCTGATACTGTCACCAGGGTATTTACGTGTGATCTGTATGACTTGTAAAATGCCTTATCTTGTCAAATGTGCCAGGATGAGAGTACAATTCCCTTGAAGTGGGACCTGCTGGCTGCTGTCAATCCTGTCTTCCCCAAAACTATTCCCCTGGAGTGTTCTGGCTCTCAGGTGTGAGCACAGACTGTACAAACCCCATGGCATTGAATTCACTGAGTTGGCTGATGAACCAGCAGCAGGATGAGGTGAGAGGTGTTGATTCCTTTAGAGATGTCTGAGCATCCCACTGCCTAAAGAAAGGGGCTTGAAGTCAATTTTGGGGCATAGCCTGGTGTGAGTGGGATAGCTGGAAGGAATTCTGGCTGGTTGATAAAGAGTGGTTTTGGAGCAGTGTCCACCTCCAACTGGGCTCTGTGGAGTAAGATCGCTCAGGGTATGGCAGAGTGAACAGTGGTCAGGCTGCACAACATAAATATTATTTCTTTAGATGCCTCTGGTATTTGTTCAGCTTCTGAAAGGCTGCAGACACAAAGAGTAGCTGGGAATGCATTTAGAGAAGGAAGGACAGAAAGATGGATGTGGTTTTGCTATGGGACAGTAGCAACTGTGCAGGGTGTTGGGTGTTTGCTTTGTAGGCTGCATGTCCATATGGCTGTTTTTAAAGGTGAGTAGAGGACTGATTCCCTGAACAAAGAGCAGATGGTGGCCCAGTGTCCCTGTAGAAATAGGCTTCATTTTAGCTGTTCTGTAAAATACATGCTAACACAGTGCCTGTGTTGGAGTCAGTTGGGCTGGAGGGGATGGGCCTGGGGCTGAGCACAGAACATCGTGCCCTGCAGAGCACAGGGCTCCTGCTTTGACACGACTGATTTGGGTTTCTTAACAGCAATAGGAACCTGTTCATCCTAGGAACGTGATCAACTTTAGGTTGGGCTGGTTTGGCTCAGAGATGGATTTGAGAGCAGAGCTTTGTTAGGCCCTACCTAAGTGTATGGGGGACACTGGAGGGGGAAATTGATGGATGGTTTTAATGCAATTGTCAGAGTCAGCTGTGTGGGTTTAGGAGGTGATGGTGTTAAACTGGTTAGTTTCTTCTTTTCCCTGGGCTTTCTATTCCTAGGTTTTCCCAACAATGTTCTCTCAGTGCTGCCAAATATTTCTGAACACACTGGGAAAACCTTTTCACCAGCCCCTCCCAAGCTGAGCTCTGTCATTACGCAACTTCTTTCTTGATCCTTGTTGTGACGCAAGGGGATTTAAATGTGGTGATGGTGGAGTTGAGCTTTCTGGTAAACCTGCTGCTCAAGAAACCTCAGGCTTCCCCGAACTCCTTTGGAAATTTTACATTACTGTGGTGGGAGATAGTGACACTAAGCGTGGGCAGGGCTGGGCAGTCTGCCTGTTATTATGAAATGTTCTCATGGAGGTGTTTTGCAGACCTGCTGCAGACCCATCTGTTTGTGCAGTTAAGAGCATTTCCATATTGAACAATCCATGCAAATACCAGAATTTTTTTCTGATGAAAGGATGTCTTTTTCTGATTATATTGCACAGCTGCTCTCCCCAAACTTCATGTTTCAATGTAATCTATTTTCTCAAAAACAGATTTAAAATGCTGTCTTTACTCGAGTGCCATTCCTCTCTCAAATGGCATAAGCAAAGCTGGGAGGGAGAAATCCTGTTTTTATTTCAGTTTTGGCTGCTGTTGTTCCTGAGAAACCAAGATATGTCCGGGCAGACCCTTTTCAGGCAGCAGTTTTTGGGGCTGTCCTAAGAACAGCCGAGGCCAGGTGGTGGCAGGAGGTGTGTGAGCAGCTGACACCACGGTGGCCGAGCACGCCCGGGGATCTCGCTGTCCATGCGGCTCACACGTGAGCACATTCCCTGCATGGCAGGAGCCTGGCTGGCCCAGCTCTGCCTGGCATTTTGGCTGCTCTAATTCTGGATGTGGAATGGCTCGGGGAGCCATGAGCCCTCCTGGCCGCCCCCGGTGACCTTGCACGTGAAGAGCTGTCACCACAGCAGGAAAATTCCTTCCTTTACCTTGTACCCTGCTCTGGGGACAGGCTGCTGGTGAAGCAGGAGCTGGAGATCTCTCATGCTGCATTTGGTCCCATGTTTAGGAAGGATTTTGGGCTCTGAGCATGTTTTAGTTTAGACGGCAACAGAGATGTTCTAGGGCAGACATTCCCACAGTCCTCATCTTTACTCTGCTGGAGTCACAGAATCACAGACTTAACCAGGTTGGAAAAAAATTTTGAGATCATTGAGTTTCTCTGTGGTTCCCCACTGTGCAAATTCTTCCTGTGACATGGCATCATCTGGTAAAGGCTTCCTTCCCTCTTACAACACCTTTTCCAAACTGGGAATCCATGTTTTCTTAAGCATGCTTTCCAGTAGGGAAAATGTGGAGCCATTGTCCTGCATTAAGAAAAATTGCTCTGTGGGCTGCCATCACATCTCTGCCAGTCAGAAAATGAGACCTGGTAGCTTTGGAATGGTTTGCTGTGCTCTGAAAATTTACCTTTCAGGTGCCCCACACCTGTGCTTCGTAACTTTGGGTTACTGCTTTTACTCAGTCACAGAATGGTTTGGGTTGGAAGGGACATTAAAGCTCATCTTGTTCCACCCCCTGCCATGGGCAGGGACACCTTCCACCATCCCAGGCTGCTCCAAGCCCTGTCCAACCTGGCCTTGAACATTTCCAGGGACAGGGCAGCCACAGCTTCTCTGGGCACCCTGTGCCAGGGCCTCACCTCCCTCACAGGGAAGAATTTCTTCCTAATATCCAATCAAAACCTATTCTCTATCAGTTTAAAGCCATTGTGCTTGTCCTGTCACTACATGCCCTTGTAATAAGGGAGTGATGTGTTCATAGGAGATTAGAGGAGAAACTTAAATGATCTGCAGCCCCTTTGGTCGTCAGTGGGAGCATTTCCAGGGATCAGAAGGGCTTTGCCTTTGTCCTTAGCTTGCTTTGGTCTGTGATTTTTCTGTTTCTGACTGTGTGGATCTGCAGATGGTCTGGCAGACCTTGAAAACTTGTAGCACTTCACTTGCTTGGCTTTATTTCCTCGTTTTTTCCTGTACATCACTTTATCAGTGATTTTGTAGCCCTTGTAAACCACAATTGCCATCCTCAATTCCTTTGAAAACTGTCATTGCCACTGATGCAACCCACGCTTCCTGCTGCTCCGTGCCAATGCTGGGGCAGTTTTGCCTAGGGAGTTGTAGTCATCTGTTACTCAAACAGGTGATTGCAAATAACTTTTCTTTAGAAATGTGGTGAAAGGGAAAAACCAAAGAGTGTTGCTGATTCGTTTTCAGGTCAGCTTTGCTTGGTCTGTTTGGGTGCTCTGGGAAGTGTGTGTCCCCTTGGCTGATGAGTTCCTGTGCCTCCCTCCTGTTTGTCACCCTACAGTTGAGATGGGCTCAGCTCACTCAGGTGATGAGTGGGTGAAGCACACCATGCTTTGGAAAGTCCTGTAGTCAGCCCTGGTGCTTGGCAGAGCACGGTAACTTCTTAACCTGCTTTGGTGTAAATATCCAGAAGAGCATCTAGGCACAGCATCCCTCTCCCACATTCCTGCTCCACATTCCTGCTCCACATTCCTGCTCCACAGGGTCAGTGCCTGAGCTAATGGGGCTCTACAGAAATGCTTGCCTGCTCCTACAAACCACCTTCCCTCCTACACCGTGTATGTGCAGCACTAAATCACTTGCTCACCTGTGTGGTGGCTCTAACAGGGAAGCTTAACCTTGATTTACTACCTGGGCACCAGGTGAAGCAGCTCTGTGGCTCTGCACCTCCAAGGTCAAATTCCAGCTGAGCAGGCAGTCTGTGAGCCCCCTGTAAGTGTGGTAGTGCCACAGAGGTGATAAGTGTTCAGCTTTCCCACCCGATGTTTTCTCCCTCCCCTGCCCGTGTGACTTCTCCGTGCAATTGTTCCTTGCTCGGACGCTGGCAAGGTCTGTGCCACGAGGCTTTGTGTGCATCACAGCGCCTGCTCTGAAGTGGGGAGCCCCTCATTTTAACAGCTGGCAGAAGGGAGCAGGAGGGTAAGAGCTTTGCAGAGCCCGTGCTGCCTTTCATGTGCTGACAGGGATCTGTTTGGAGCAGGGCTGGGCACTACCATCCTGCACACTGCGATGGTGGTCCCTGATGCCCTTGGGGTGTCTGGGCCTGGCAAGGAATGGCTGCAGGCAGATACAAAACTCTCCTCTTGGCAGGAAACCTGACTTCTTCAACAAATCACGATTTCTAGAAGACCTGCCTCAGAAGGCCTCCAGTTGTGCGTCTGTGTGTGTAGTTGAAAAAACTTGCATTTACTGAGTCAGTGGGTGATTCAGTGTAGATCTTAGAATCAGAATGGGTTGGGTTGGAAGGGACTTTAGAGGTCATCTGGTTTTACTCCCTGCATGGGCAGGGACACCTTCCACTAGCCCAGGTTGCTCCAAGCCCCGTCCAGCCTGGCCTTGGACACTTCCAGGGATGGGGCAGCCACAGCTTCTCTGGGCAGCCTGTGCCAGGGCCTCCCCACTCTCACAGGGAAGAATTTCTTCTGTATGTATTCCATATGGCCAAAACTTGCCTTTCTCCGGCTGAGCATTCACACAATATGCAATATGTAAAACACAGGCTTCTTAAGTGCTAAAAATCTCAAATGCATTCCTGCCATGAGCCAGATGATACTGTAAAATTTTGGATTACAGTTGCTAAATGTAGGACTCGGTTTGAAGATGAATAAAACGTCAGACTCGCTATGCTTCACCATGTATTTCATCTAATGATGTATCTGAGATGTTTGAGGAGCTGAGAATTGGATTTTCCTTTCAGAAGAAGCCTTGCTGTTAGAGCACAGATTGCACACAAGCAGTTACAGCAGTGCTGCTGCCAACTATTTTCACCACCAGATCTTAAAAAAATAAGTATTGGGGGGGTGTTGAATTTGATGGGGTTAGAACTGTGGAGGTGAGTTCTGCAGTGCTGTTTTCAGAAGAGTGAGGTTTATTTTTGCAGTTTTTTCTTTCTCAGTTGAATTTGGACAAGGGAGCCCATGTGGGATGCTCAGGGCTTACAGCTCTTGCTTATGTCAGATGGGCACTGCTGGGAAGATGCTGCTGGCAGAACTTGGATGCCAGGCGTTCACAGGCTCGGTTTTGACGCAGAGAGTACTGGATAGCGTGCAAGTTGGCATTCCGTTAAATGCCCTGTCTAAAATCTATCATTCACTGGGCTTTTGTGCCAGAGCAGAGGACAGAGCAGTGTGAGTGCTGCTGGAGCCCACTGAGTATAGCTGTGGGCACTCCAGACTGTTTTCAGATGCAGGGAGATATAAAGCAATTGCCTGCTCTTGAGAGACTGCTTGAGGCCTTGGCTGGAGATGCATTGAAAGGAAGCATCTTGTCCTGTAGAAACAAGGACATGGTTTGTTTCCCATTAAACACAAGGTCTTCTTAAAATCTGAAGCCTGAGGTTTGCCCCACTGGTGGTAGCAGAGCTGTTTTGCAGTCACGCAAATGAATGGTAAGGACTTTGAAAGCCCCCTGAAAATCTTCACAGAAGTTTTAACTTCTCTTTGACTTTGCTCTGTGCTTCTCCTGCAGTGCCCTGTGTGTTCTGGCCTTGAGGACGAGCCTGGGTACATTCCTTGGCCTGAATGTCCCTCCAAAATCCTGCCAAGGAGGAGGACCTGGCGTATTTGAGATGTGCCTCTCATGTGCAGGGAGAGCAGGAATGTCCGAGCAGTGCCTCGTGCCAGGTGGCTCAGGGCAGGTCCGTGCCCCTCGTGGGCACCGTGTGCGCGAGGCAGCTCTGCCTGAGGGGTCACGGGGCTGCTGCCCTGAGAACCCACAGCTTGGGTGACCTGGCTGCCTCTCCCCTCGGCTACCAGCCCCCAAATAGCACCCAGGGCCCTGGGCAGTCTTTCCTCCTAATGTGTTCCTCCCTTAGTAAAGGCTGTAATTAGATCCTTTGCTGGGGCAGAGCACGGACAAAGGGACATCCTTCCACCCTGCCCTGTTTGTTGAGCTGGAGGCTGGCTTGCACAGGGCCTGCCTGTGGTGCCCAGCAGACCCCAGTGACCTTCAGGTGAGGGATTAGTGGACTGGAATGCTCCAGCTTGCATTTGGAAGCATTATAGTTGTCTTTCAAGAGCTATTCCATAGCAAGGCTCGTGGCTGAGGGCAGAGTTGCACACGCAGTGATTCTGCACGTCTGAACACAAGCAGGTTTGCACAGCACCAGCCTGGATGTAGATGCACAAAGGAAAACCTGGATGGTGAGGGAAGGCACTCAGTGTGCAGCCGGACACAGCAGAAGCAGATGCTGTTCCTGTGAGCCAGATCAGTTACAGCTGCTCAGCCCAGCACTGAAATCAGCTCTTGGATCTTTGACCTCAAGTAACAGGATGAAAAAGGAAACTGATTTCCTGGTTTCCCTTTGCTAGCTGAGAGTGCTGCTGTAAGGGACCTTGACTAATAGTTTCACATGTCATTTAGCTCCAAGTGATGCTTCTGGCCGTGATGGGAAAAGGAGAGGAAACTGCTGGGATGTCAAGGCTGAGCCGCCTGCCTTGGGCTCTGGTTCCCTTTCCCACGCTTTGCTTTTGCTTTGTATTCTTGTGTCTCTCCCCTTTGTGCTTAGAAGATGCCAAACTTGCATAAAGGATCAGGCAGGGAATCACCCTTCCAGCAGCCGGTGGCGGGAAGATTCCCTGTCCTGTGTCAGTGCAGGTATCCATGGTCTCTATTGCTGCAGAGCACTGTGGAAGCCAGGAGTGTAACTGTGTTAAGAGGGTTAAGTGTGTAAGCAGCAGATCCACAAGTAGCTTTTGAAGGGGGTGATCCAGGTGTATCCAACAGTTTTGGAATCCCTGTTCTACATGGGGCAGGAGAAGAGCTCGTATCAGTGAGGCTCTCCCAGCTCTTGTGGTTTCAGCACCAGGACCGTGTCTGCCATTTGAGCACATGGTCACTGTTGTGCTGGCACAGAATGGCATGATTTACAGAATTACTTGAGAAATGAGGGTATTCTTTTATGCATTTCTGCATCCCAGAAGCCTTCCTGCTGTTTGTGTTGTTGGGGGAAGTGGCTGGTTTTGCTAAATTCTGTACTTAGTTTTGGAGTGCTGTTTGAAGTGTTGAAGAATTGAGGTTTCTGTTTCAGAGCTAGGCAGAGCCTGGCTGCAGACCTGAGGGAGCACATGGCATGGAGGTGCTCCCTGGCCTCTCTCCAGCACCAGTGTTGCTTTTCATTTGGCCGCACACACTAGGGGAACACTTTTCCAGAAGCACTGGCAGCTGAGAGTGATGTGATACCCCTATTCATCTATGGATCACTGGAGTTTCTGTGCTGGCTGCCTTGGAGAGACCTGGAAAAGTATCTCTGTCCTTCCCAGAGTGTAGGAGAGTGCTGCTTTTCCACACGTGAAGTAATGTCAAATTCTTTATGAATCTCCTGATCCTTTGGGAGTGCCACCACATTTGCATGTCTGAAGTGTTGAGTCACATTAAAATTAGCTGGTTTTTACTTCAGTAGCAAGCCATTTCCCTGGGGATGTGACATTCCTGTCGCTTCTCCGGGTGCAGCCCTTGGCTCATCTTCCCATCAGAGTCTGGGCTGCAGGAGCCCGGAGTTGGTTCCTGGAGGACCACAGGGAGAATAAGGCAGAGTAGTCAGGACTCTGAACAAACACACACGGGTGTATTTATATATGACCTTGGAAAATAAGACAGGCCTTGGCATCTCAGCCCAACCCATCAGATGTCAGGTATTTGGGGGCTGAGTGTTGCTGCACACAGGCCCGTGTTTCGTGCAGAGATATTTGCAGGCGTAAGCAGCCAGGAGTGAGGGAGCCATGCCATAAATCCCAGAGTGCTCCTGAGCCTGTGCATTCTTAGCTTTGGTTCTGTTGGACTCTTCTTGCCTCTCTGAAAGTGCCATGTAGTTCCATTTCACACATTCAATTGCTTTCAGTAGTGATCTACACAGGGCTGGGAACTTTGGACTAAATTTTCCTACTGTTGGAGAACTTTAGTCCAAAATTGGATTTCTGGAATTTGGTTTGCTCGGAAGGGCAGGTGAGGACACATTTGTTGGCCAGAGCAGTTTTCAGTGTCACTCTTACCTTGTGCTGCCTGCACAGTAACGAATGTTATCTTTCTTTTCCAGGGAAGGGAATGAACCTGGCGATTCCATGAAAATCACATACCGTGAGCTGCTGCGCAAAGTCTGCCAGTTTGCCAATGTCCTCCGCAGCCAAGGTACATGGCTGAGGCAACAGGAGCACTGGATACTGGGAAGGCATTTGGCCAAGGGTTTGGAGATTGGGGTCACTTCTTGTGTGGTTTCCAGTCTGTTGAGTAATTCTCATCAATTTGCTCTACAACGCACAGATTCATTCCTGGCTCTGTCTGTGAAAACCGATCACTGCTGGTCACGTCAGCTGTGCAAGGAAGAAATCAGTGCTCAAAACTTCATGCTCTGGGGTTTTCCAACCAGCAGTGGGCTCTGGTTACTTTCCTGCTTCCTTCAGGGAGGCAAATGAGAACATGGAGTGTTCATTGCCACCATCTCTCAAGAGCCACAGTGCTTGAAAGGCAAAACCCAAGGCTGCTTCAGCTCTAACTCCAGCTGAAGCATTATTGTGTGCATATAAATGTGGAATTAAAACAATAGATTTATTTCTATATCCTGTTCTTTTGCCATGTGTTCATTTTGACAAATGCCATGTTCACTTTCCCTCCATAGGGGTGAAAAAAGGAGACCGGGTTTCCATCTACCTGCCAATGATCCTGGAGCTGGTCGTAGCCATGCTTGCCTGTGCCAGGATTGGAGCTCTGCACTCTGTTGTGGTAGGAACAAGCTCTTTGTGCTGCTCTTGGTGCTGAGCTCTGAAGCACCAAGATTCTTGGTTTTGGGAGAGGAGCTGGAAAAATGAGCGCTGACCATGAGATGGATGGAAGCTCAATTAAGATGCTGCTGTTTCCCTGCATTAACTGTGCAACGAGCTCCTCCGGGTCTCTCCATCAGTGCCTGGTGTTGAATCATTTGATTTGGGTGAACTGCACAGCAGCTGTTGGGGTTTGAGGCTGGATTTCTGTGTGTCCTTGCTGACTCTGCTGTGTGCTCTCTGGTAGTTTGCAGGTTTCTCTGCAGACTCCCTTTGCGAGCGGATCCTTGACTGCGGTTGCTCTCTCCTCATCACGGCAGGTAAAACACACATCTCAGCAACTCTCTTCCTGTTGCCTGGCTGAAAGGTCTTTGTTTTAAAAGCCTGGAAGTGGAAGAGGGAGGGGCAGTGCCTCAGCTGAGCCTCCCAAGGTGGATGCTGTGCTGTAGCTGTGCCTAAGAGCTGCTTCCCACTTGGAACATGTGGTGAAGCCTCTAAGCAGCACCCCAGTTTGTCCTGTAAAGCTTGATGTCACCAGCTGCTAATAGCATGTTTCCAAACACTTCTCATCCATGTTCCTCCTCAAAGTCAGCCAGATGTTTGCAAGATGTATCATGAGGCAGACCTAATATAAGATTTCCCACCCTTCCCAGTTTTTTAAGGACATTTCTGCTGCAGCTCCCAGCCTTGTAAAGCAAAGGGTCAAGAATGTAGCAGTAGTTGCATGTAAGCCCACTGCATTTCCCCAGCTGTTTTTCCAACAGTGCAAGAAATAGTGGTTTTATTAATTCCCATGGCATGAAAAGGACCCACTAAACTGCAATCTGTGTTCTGGATGCATTGGATTATTTCCCACAGAATATTCCCAAGAGATTTGTCAGGTCAAACTGGGACCTCTCCCAGCGAAGGAATTCCGCCATGTCTTTTGGCATCTGTTTCTCTAGGCTAAAAGGGTGCATTAGGGAAGCTTTCCCATCAGCTGCTTGTCTGCTTCCCCTCCCTCCAGTGCATGAGCTCTGCTCTTCCCTCCTGCAACTGCTTGTTGCTCCAGCTGTCCCAGGCTGCCTTGGCTGGGAAGCCCCTCTGATATTTCCCTCACCATTTTGCAGATGCCTTTTATCGAGGGGACAAACTGGTCAACTTGAAGCAGATTGCAGACGAAGCCATCCGGAAATGTAAAGACAAGTAAGTTTGGATTCCCTTGCAAAAAAAGGGCATTGCTGCCAGAATCTGTTCCTGCACAAATGGGAGTTGTCATAGGTGGGCAGACTCTGCAGCAGGTCTGACACCAACAGTCATCAGATGTTACAGAAAGGGAAATAATCATGGTGAAACAGCTTTGCCAAGCTTACAGACACAGCATCTGTGTAGCTTGTGTGAGACTGAATGTGGGTTTGTGTGTTAGATCAAACATGGAAATTCAGGGCAGATAGTCTGCACGTTAGAAATTCAAACTCTTTAAGAAAACGTAAGTCTTTATGTCTGTAGAAATAGGTACCTGGGAGGACAGAAGTGGTCCTGAAGCTGGGAATCAACTGGTGGAGACTGTGTTGATACCCTGACTGGGTTGAAGGGAGATAAGACCATTCTGTCAGCATTTTGTAGGCTGTCTTTGCCCTCATGAGGGGCCAAACATGTATGCCTTTCCTTGATGAATAACCAGGCTTTGGAAGCCTTTCCTTCCTCTGAGACAGTAATGCCTAGGGGTTGGAGCAGCCACTAACATCTGGTAGAAGGGCTTGTTCCTGGTCACAGGCAGGGAAATTTGGGATTTGTAAGGAATCTCCATGGCAGTGTCCTGGGAGGGAGACTTGTGGGACCCCCACTTTCTCCCCAGGAATCACACCTGATAAATCCCCAGTAAGCTGTACACAGACTGTTCCTGCTCTCCGAGCTGTTCCTGTGGTTGGTGTCCCTGGAAGTTCATGGTATACCTGGAATTTGCATGGCTGCAAATGCTCCAGCTCAACAAAAACAGCTCCAGGCCCCTGCCCTGCCTCCAGTGCTGCCTGTGAATCCCAGGAAGGGCCGGCTCAGACCCTGAGCAGCCCAGTGTGACAGCTCCTGCCTTTTACAGGGGATCCTCTTTGAAAAAATGCATCGTGGTGAAGCACCTGGGCAGGGAAGAGATAACAGTGGACGGGACCTGCAGCAAGTCTCCCCCTCTGAAAAGGCTGTGCCAGGATGTGCAGGTGTGTTCCTGACCGGATGAGAGAGGGGTTTTATTGCCATGGACCTAAGACCAGCAAATTGATCAGTGCAAAACCAGTGCAGTGATTCCCTGGACGCTCCTGTTTTGACTCCTGTTTCTGTTTTCTCCCCTCCTTGCTGACGTTGCAGCGTGAGTGGTCTGAAAAATGGTTCCTTTTCCTTACCAAGATCCTCTCCCTGCTGCTTCCTTTAACACCCTCACAAGCTGCCAGCCCACAGGACCCCTGGGTACATCTTCCAAAGCCACTAGGGACAAGATGCCCATTTTCCTCTGCCTAGTACAAGACCTTTCCTTCCTAACCCTTTGTCTCTCTCCCCTTTTGTGCAAAGACCAGCGCTGTGCTGCACTGCAGCTGTGACAGTGGCAACAGGGGAGGAAACCCAGGAGATTGTGCTCATGGCGTGGGCTCAGCGCAGCCCCCTGACAGGGCAGCAATCCTCTGCTGAGAGCAGTGCAGGGTGTGTGCAGCTGGCACAGGCACTCTGTCAGCTCTCAGGCTGGAGCTTTCCCTTGCAACTGAACACAGATGAAAGGATGTGGGCCAGAGGCATGTGGTGAGATGGGGGTGGAAGGAGGAGAAGGTTTTGTGGAGCTGTGGCTGCCTGCTGAGCTCCTGGGTCTGCTGAGCAGCCCTGCTGTGCCCAGCCCTTACCTGCTCCAAAGGCAGGTTACTTTCAGCTACCCCACAGCTCCAAATCTTGCAGTGATGTCTTCTGTCCCTCTGTGTTGGGTGATTATTTGCACTGAGTTATCCTCAGGCTGCTGCTGGCTCAGAAATGGGTTGTGTTTGGGGAGTATTTGAGATTTAGACTCTGCTTTCAGGAGGAGTCATCTGTGCACATCCCTGGAAGAAGAAGTCCAGCAGATTCTCTACCTTTGAGTTATTTTTCCTCGTTGAGCTGTGTTGATTTTATTGGGATGTTGCTCTGTGCTTGACAGCCTGGCCATGTTCCTTGGCCTGGTCTGCCCCTTTTCTTGTGAGGGCAGGGTAGATGCAAATAATGGGAAAACTGGAGCAGACCAGCCTTCCTGTGTGAGGTTTCCCTGGCAGAATGATGTCAGGGCAGCCTGTCCCTGTGCTGGTTCCAGTAGGTGAGGTGAGGTTTTTGTGCAGAATGTCCTGGGGGGAGGCTGGAGGGTGTCTCTTACCCTTTGGCTCTCTCCGCTCTACTTGTTTGGACACTTTATTAAGGATTCTTTCCCTTGTGGATGCATTTTTACTGTGCCATTGGTTTGTGTGAGGCTATTGGATGGTCCGTGGGCTGTGTGCTGGCTCTGTGCCTCTGTTCCCAGCCAGCCATGTGCAGGGAGTGGCCTTGGGGACCTGCCCTGGCACCCAGGGAAGGTGATGGAAATGGGCAGGCTTCTGCTCAGAGGGCGTCTCCTGGTCTGGCACTGGATCTGAACGTTTTCCAGCCTGCCAGGGTGATTTCCCAGCATCTGGGCCTGTGGGCTTCCAGCTCCCTGCCTGCAAAGCCCAGTGTGGATCCTCTGCTTCCCAGATTTCACACCCTCTTTGTGGATTTTTAACAGGAAAAAAAGACTGAAAGCTCACAGAGACTCCATCCCAAGGTATTTACACACAGCACTGCCTTCCTCTTTTTGGCATCTCCCCTCTGCTTCCCATGCAGCTCCCCACCTCCCCTAACTGCTCTGGCTGCACGGCCACTCGTGCCCTCCTAACTGGGGTGCCAGCAGCTGCATGTCAGTGACAGACCCCACCTGGCTTGCCAGAGCTGCCCACGGCGTGGGAGTGAATGCAGTGCCACCAGTGCTTCCAGAAACAGACCCGCATCCATGACCCCTGAGCACAGGCCAGCGTGCTGCCAGGGCAGTGCAGAGCCTCTGGGATGCAGTGTCAGCACCCAGGTCAGGGTTTGCCTCTCTGCCGGTCAACAGCAGCTCTCACAGCGCACTTCCCTTTGTGGGGAGGCTGGCAGGGGTCACCTGCAGCTTCCTGGCCACAGGCAGCAAACCTGGAGCTCCAGACCCAGCATGTGGACTCTGCCTGCCTCATTCATGGAGCTGTGGCCTCTGGACCCCCCAGAGCGGGCAGGCAAAGCACACAGTGCCATGGGGCTGACCTCCTCCCTGGGGCACTGGAGGCTGGGTGCTAAATCAGGGATCCTTTAAGGAGGGACACAAGAGAAAACTGCTGGATGGCCTTGGGCTTGTTTACCTGGTACTTTGCTGGGAGCTTGCTGGTGGGACAGAATTGTGGAAACTGCTTTCCCAGGTAAAACCAGGAGCCCTGGGGGTCCATGAAAGCTTTCCAAGTGGGCTCAGTTGTGCCAAGCTGTCAGGCAGCTGGTGTGCCCTGCACCACACGTGCAGGAGCTGTGTGCTGGGCTGTGGGGTCTCAGTGCCTCCAGATGTCACATGAACATCTTTAGGGCTGCACAGAGTCACCAGATGCCCCCGTGGCTGCTCTCTGTGCACCCTAGCTGAGGGAGCTGTGGCAAGTCTGGCTTTGTGAGGAGGAAATGTGCAGGGCTCTGGGTCAGCTGCCTGCCCTCACAGAGCTGTGAGAAGTGGAGGTCTGAGCGGAGGCTGGGGCATGTTCCCTGCCCAGCTTCCCCCAAGCTTCTCTGAAGAAAGGTGAGAAGGTCAGGGGAAGTTAAGTCTTGCCCTGAACTGTGCCACCACCCTGGAGAGGTGGGCAGCCACAACAGCCCTCAGGGTGACCTCTGCCTGTCAGCCTCAGGCGTTGGTGGCTCTGTCACAGTTCTGGCATCTTCAGTCAGCCAGTGCTGGCTGGCTCTGCATTGGTGCAGTCACTTCTTACCAGGGTAGTTATTACCTAAAAACCCAGAGAACGGATTTTTTGAGGGGCCTGTGGTGCCAAACCGTGTGAGCCCAAAATGATGCTGTTTGTCTTGGGCTGTGCTGCCGTCGGGGTCCCCACAAGGTGTCTGGGACAAGTGGCTGTGGGACAGGTGGCTGTGTGGCTGTGCTTGCTGCTTTGCTGTGGGACTGCAGCTCGGGGCAGCCCCACAGGGCAGGAGGAGCCTGTTTGTGGGAACAGCCCAGAGCAGCTGCTGCTACAGAGCCTCTCCTGGCTGCTGCTGCTGCCCACAGGGATTCATCGCCCTTACCTGAGGTCTGGACACTGTGCTTCAGGTCTTGCAGCCAGACCGTGTTTAAAGGTTTTCCTCGTGGCTGTGGGCTGTGAGAAGGAGCTTCTGGAGTGGGAGCTGCAGCTCTGGTGCATGGTTTGCAGCAGGCTGTGCTGTGAACATCCCCCTCGGTGGCCCATGAGGGGGACAAGGTTTGGGCTGTGCTCCTCATCCCCCCTCTCTTCTTTTTGGAGAAGCCTGTTTGCAATCTTTTGCTTTCCTCAGGCCCCCTGGAACCCAGCCATGGACACGTGGTGGCACGAGCTGATGAGTGGTGCCAGCACGGAGTGTGAGCCCGAGTGGTGCGACGCCGAGGACGAGCTCTTCATCCTCTACACGAGCGGCTCCACTGGAAAACCCAAGGTGTGCTCCCAGCTCCCTACACAGGACAGGCTGAGCCACAGGAACCCCTCAGCTGGGGGAACTGGTGAGGGGGGGACTTGGGAGGCCCCAGCAGGAAGAGGAGCCACAGAGGTCTTGAGAAAGGAGCTGTGCTGATCATTCCTGCTCAGCTGCTGTTGGAGCTCAGTGATGCTCAGCTGGGTCTGGCAGGGTGAGGGTGTGGGTGGGAGCTCACCCTGACACCCCTGTGCCTTCTTGCAGGGTGTGCTGCACACCGTGGGTGGGTACATGATTTTTGCTGCCACCTCGTTCAAATACGTGTTTGATTACCAACCTGAGGATGTGTACTGGTGCACGGCCGACATTGGATGGATAACGGGCCATTCCTACCTCACCTACGGACCCCTGGCCAACGGGGCCACCAGCGTGTTGGTGAGTGCTGTGTGCCAGTGGCTGCCCTCACTCCAGGAACAGGGAGCTGGTGGTGCTGAGCTGCATCCCTGCACTGCTCTGTGATGGTGTGCAGGCCTCTGTGAGGAAGGGTGGTGCTCTCCAGGGAGGGCATGGTGACTGCTCAGGGGGGTAGTTTGTGTGTGGCTTTTGGCTGGTTAATTTTTCAAATGCTCCCCTGTTTCTTTCGCAAAAAAGTACAAGCCTTGTGTACCAGTGGAGCCAGGGCTGCTCTGAGTTAATGGGAAAACTGGATCAGGGACTGGTGTTTTCCCTGCTGATGCTGATTTGACAACTTGTTTAACTCCTGTGCCTGTATCTCCCTTGGCAGTGTATCAGATCAGGGAGCCAGAGACCCGTGCCCAAAATCCCCAGGGAAATGCAAACAGGAAAATCACTGTTATGCTGGGGGAGGCCTTTAGGGAGTTCTTGGTACTTTGGGTTGTGGGACTGTGTCACTGTGGTGGTCACCCAAGTGCCTGTGCTGCAAGGGGGTGTCAGGGGACATCTGCTAGGACACCTGGGGTGGGCTGATGCCAAGTCCATCCTAAGGAGGCAGCGAGGGGAGTCCTTGATGTACAGGTTTGAAAGCAAACCAGTGAGACTCCAAGTCAGAAATACAATTTAATAGGGAAAAGGTAAAATAAATGCAATAGTACGAGCAGCAAACCACTGACAAAGTCAGAATACAACCTGGCACCCTGTCAGTCAGGGTGCTGGTAGCAGTTCAGATGAAGTGGTCCTGTTAAAGCAGTGATCCTGCAGAAAAAAGAAGTCTGGTCTCCGTCTGAAAGTCCAGTGGTAGCTCTTGTCCTCTGGAAGTCCAGTGGGAAAGGCTGTCTGTGGTGTTTGGAATCCTAGTTTATATTTAGGATGGAATGCTTGGTTTCTCCCTCTGGGTGGAGCTTCTCACAATGGGATGATAAGGCATTGATGAGCCCATTAACAANGGCGAGGAGCCCGTCAAAAAGTGAGTGCCAGTCCCAGTGGCATGAGGACACTGACTGTGCACAGCAGGGTTTGAGGAGGCCAAAGTGTGACCCAGGCCTCCTCTCTTCCCCTATGGAAGAGCAATGCCTGAAGTGGCCGCCTAAAAAAAACAGAGACTAGACAGGAGTAAGGGAATAAAGGTGATATTTATTTGAAAGGCCTTCAAAGGTACACCCTGGGGAGACCAGAGGCTACTGCCAAGATGGACCCCAAGATGGACGAGTCACGAGTTCTTCACACTTTTATAAGTTTGGTTCATTTGCATATCAGGGTTAATTCTCCAATTAAAGCTTCAGTTAATGATGTAATTTCCCCAAACTTGCCCCCCTCTCAGAGGCTTTTGGTTTATACTTTTTGGGCCTAGGACAGTCTGGGTGTCCTTGAAGAGCAAGCCTGGAGAGGCTTTGTTATGTCTACCCAGCATGAGAGAACAGAAGTTAACAGGCTACAAGAAACTTCAGAGTTACACACTAGACAGTACAGGATTTGAAAAATATGAAAGTTAAAACCCAAGGCATCAAGAGTGCTGAGAAAGCTCTGAAGTGTACCTGGAAAGTCCATTTTGGGTAGCCCAGGGGTTCCTGCAGGCTCTGCTGTGCAGCATGCTTGCAGCTGCTGCTCTCCATGGCCTGCTGAGCCCCTGCCAGCCCCCTCCTCTCTGCAGGCACAGCAGGAAGTCCCTGAAGGTGCTGGGGACCGTGGGTGAGCCCATCAACCCTGAGGCCTGGCTGTGGTACTACCGTGTGGTGGGAGAGGAGAGGTGTCCCATTGTGGACACGTTCTGGCAGACAGAGACGGTGAGTCCTCGCTGGGTATCCCTGGCACCTCTCTGTCCCTTGTGCTCCCTGCAGGGCCTCTTGGCAGGTTTCCCATACTGGGGTTTTGGGTCTGTGGGACTACTTGTTTGGCCTGCCCAGGAAACTCTGATGTGCCCCTTCTCTTCCTATCCTGCACTTCAAACAGGCTCCAAGGGGAAACCTTCCTCTCCAAGGATCTCTTCCAAACTCTGCTCTGGACACTGCTCTCCTTCCCCTCTTTCTCTCCCCCAGCAGCTCCAAAGCTTTGTGCCCAGACTCCCCATCCTGCCATTCCCAGGGCCCATCTCCACACCTGCCCTGAGCAGCCCTGACTGGGATGTACTGTTCCCAGAGCTCATGGCACAGCTGTGGGACGGGCTGGCATGGCCCAAACTCACTGGTTTTTGCCTCTCTTTGCAGGGAGGCCACATGCTGACACCCCTTCCTGCTGCCACCCCCATGAAGCCAGGCTCTGCCGTGAGTACTTGTGTTCTCCCCAGGAGCCTCAGCAAGGCCCTGTCTGTGCCATGGCTGGGCGGTTGCAGCCTGCCAGGGGGTGGGGGGACAGTGGTGCACGTGGGGAGGTGACCACCACCCAAAATCCCAGGGCTGGCCCCGTGCAGCCACGCTTGTGGGTCCTGTGTACCACAGGTCTCCAAAGCTGCCCTTGCCCTGCCTCCCGCTCCTTCTGGTTCACAGGGGTCTAATGCAGGGGCTCACCTCCATCTCTCCTTTCTCCCTGCTCCTCATGGCAGACATTCCCCTTTTTTGGTGTGGTCCCTGCCATCCTGAGCGAGTCGGGGGAAGAGCTGGAAGGAGAAGCAGAAGGTTACCTGGTAAGGAAGGGCTGATCTTCCCCACCCTCCTTTTGTCCATTCCCTGTGAGCTCTGAAACATTCCTGGTAGAATACCCACATCTTTTGCCCAGGGAAGGGGTAGAGTCACCATCCCTGGAAGTCTTCAAAAAATGTGTGGAGGTGGCACTTGAGGACATGGTTTAGTGGTGAATGTGGGTGGTGGTTGGACTTTTCCATCCTTAAAAAATTTGTGATTCTGCCTCCACTAACTCTGGTCCACACAAGGAGCCCCCTTGGGTGGTGGGAACTCCTTCCAAGGCCGTAACTTTGTGGGAGCTTTTACAGCTGATCACTAAATGTACTTGCACATGTGACTTGGTGACTTCCTGCACCATTTTCCCTGGAGACAATGCCGTGGAGGGAATGAACCTTCTGTAACCAGCCAGGGTACCTCTGTGCTGAAGGATTTAGGGCCACAGGGAATCACAGAGTTTGGACAGGACCATGGGGTTGCTAATCCAAGCTGCTGCTCCATGGAGGGCTCACCTCAAAGCTGGATCAGGCTGCTCAGAGCTCTGAAGATTCTCCCACCTCTCTTGAGTGAGTCTTTGAGATTCAGCTGCTTCTCAGCTTCTCAGTATATTGTCCATATACTCCATTTAATAGTTCCCTCTCTCCTTTCCTGGAGCCTGTAGCCTCCAGGTACATCCTGCTGGCTCTGAGATGCTGTTTACTGGTCCCTGGATCAAATTAGATCCTTCTGCCTGACCAGCAATGCCTGATTCTCCACCAACTGATCATTCTGGAAGTTGACCATCTTCCTGTGGCTTTCTGTGACAGCAGTGCCAGGGTGGGGTGTCAGAGCACAGGTACAGGAGCAGAGGTGTGCAGGAGTGACTTGTGCCCCTGCCCTGAGGTGTGGAGTGTCACTGTTCCTCCCCACAGCAATGAGCTGGAGCCTGGACTCTGCAGATCCAACCTCTTCCTCTGCACCTTCCAGCTGACCATGTGGGCAGGTCTCCTCTTGCCAAATCCAGCTCCTCCTCAGCCTGTGCTTTGGAAGGGCATCACTGTGAGCTGTCCACAATCTGTTCCAGAAAGAAGCCTAAAGGTGGGAGGGGGAACAGCCAGGGGAGGTGGCTGCTGCAGGTGAGTGACACCTGGCAGCTTCCAGAGCACTGCAGAAATGAGTTTCACTCTCCATCTGTTGTCCTTTCCCAAGCACATCAAACTGATGCTCTCAAACCTGTAGTTCAGGGCCTTGTACAGCGTCAGGCCTCTTCCTGCAGGTCTGTAAAGCTCTGCGTCCCTCTTGTTTCCAGGCCACTTGTTGAGCACGGCGGAGGTGGAGTCGGCCCTGCTGGAGCACGCGGCGGTGGCCGAGGCTGCCGTGGTCAGCCACCCCCACCCCCTGAAGGGCGAGTGCCTCTACTGCTTCGTGACCCTGAGAGAGGGCCACGAGTTCACCAAGAACCTCACAGATGAGCTCAAAAAACAAGGTAGCAACAGCCAAATATTGGGGAGTGGGCAGGGGGAGGACAGATGATGGAGGGATTAAGGGCTCGGGTGCCTGCTGGAGGTGCTGTGGTCTGGGGAATGCAGCGTGGACAACTGCCACAGGGTGCCTCTTGATTACAGAGCATGGCTGACAAAGACTAAAATTAGTTCTCCCGGCCTTTGGCTGCTCATGTGATGCCATCTCTGCCTCGTGGGAGCTGGCAGCCCTGTGAGGGACTGGGGTACTCAGCAGGCTTTTGTTTGCAGCAGGGCTCTCCCTGGCAGACTGGAACATCCCAGGAGGATCATTGGGTTTCTTTGGGGTGGTGCTCTGGGTGTTTGTGCTCCGCTCTCATGGAGCTGTTCTACTGCAAAGTGCAGCATTGAATACACGAAACGGACTCATGGCAGCTTCTTCTCTGGAGGAACCCAGCAGTGAATCAATCCTTGCTCTATCAAAATGGTCATGGTGATGGTTGTAGCCATTAGTGAGGTTTCTGGAGGATGGAGGGAATGAAAAGATGAGTGCTCTCACTGTTGGGGAGATGTGCTTATGGCCCTGTTGGCATTGCAGGTCTTGCTGTCCCACCGTGTGGTGGCTCAGGTGCAGCAGCCCCAGGCACTGCCCTGCCAGGTGCTCCAGGAGCTGGGCTCTGTGTCTTACCACACATCCTTTCCAGTCAGGACAGAAGGTTATCTCCTCACCCCTGCAATGAAAATCTCTCTTTTTTTGCAGTCAGAGAAAAAATCGGGCCGATAGCAACACCTGATTACATCCAGTATGCCCCCAGCCTGCCCAAAACCCGCTCAGGTTAGTTCCAGGGATGTGCTGGGAAGGACTGGGCAGCTCCGGCCAGTGGAAGTTGATCAGCCCTGCACTGCTTGTCCAGGGCTGCTCAGGTTAGGGGAGGTGCAGGCTCAGGGCAAGCAGGATGTGCAGGTCTGGTACTCTTCTGCTGAGGATGCTGAAGAGATCCTGACTCCTGGGGAGGGGGACTTGTTGTATGGGCAGATAATGAAGGACAAGGGGTGATGGTTTTAAACTGCTGGAGGGCAGGTGTAGATTAAATAGACGTAAGGAAGGCATTGTGTCCTGTGAGGGTGGGGAGGCCCTGGCACAGGCTGCCCAGAGAAGCTGTGGCTGCCCCATCCCTGGAAGTGTCCAAGGCCAGGTTGGACGGGACTTGGAGCCACCTGGGATAGTGGAAGATGTCCCTGCCCATGCAGGGGGTGGAATGGGGTGGTCTTTAAGGTCTCTTCCAAACCAGACCATTCTGGGATTCTGATTCCTGCTTCCCTTTCTTGGCTGTCATTACAGGAAAGATCACCAGACGGATATTAAGGAAGATTGCCAAAAATGACCAAGATCTGGGGGACATCTCCACCTTGGCAGACCCGGGCATCATCAAACACCTTTTCAACAGCAGATGTGACACTAAGCAGTAGCAGCAGGACCTGCCCCTGCTGAGCAGAACAGTGGCAGTGGCACCTGATGAGCAGGTCCCTCCAACAGCCGCTGCCTGCCCAGGAAGGAAACCTTCACCTTTTAAATTGAATGTACCAATCATAGGAACGAGGAGAGTCTGCCTCTGGAGAGGCCATGTCCATGCCCTGGATGAGGTGTCCATCGTGTTCCAGATGGATGTCACACATCTGAGGGTCAGCCTGGTGCACAGAGGGACTCGTCCTCCTCCCTTTTCAGCACCTCGTTCGTGATTTTAATTTAATTTGGGGGGGCGGGGGAGAGAGGGTTAATTTACTTTATGTCCTGGAGGGGCCCTGGCACCTTGTGCACAGTGGGAAGGAGCTTTGGGGGTTGGAGGGGAAGTGGTGCTAGAGTTACTCAATGCAGGCAGGCCTGGGAGGTGCATCCGCCACTGCCCACAGAGCAGCTGAGCTTCCTTTTGTCCTCGGAGTGCTGCAAGCTGCAGGAGCCCTGCAACAGCCACACCATCCTTGCACAGCTCAGCTTGTCCTGCATCCACTGTCCTGCTGCTAGCACAGCTTCCCAGAGCCTCCAGGGGAGTGGGGCAAGGCTCCAGAGAGCTCTGGGCTTTAAACAGGGTTTTTTTGGGCAATCTGATACCAAGAGCTGCTGCTTCCTAACTGTGTTATGTCAGCTGCTGCGTTGTCTCCAGTCCAGGGTCCTTCACTGGCCATGGACACTCCAGGGAGCCAGGAAGGGAAAAGCCTTGGTGTGACATGTTCCATGGAGCCCCAGTTCCTCCAGCCCTGCTGCCACCAGCTCACAGCTGAACCAGAGCTGGAGCAGCTGGATGCTCCCTTTGTGTCCTGGGGGAAGACTGGGGGCTGTTACCCCAAAGGAGGGAGGGGAAATGGCAGAGGCACCTTTCCCATGGCAGATATCCCTGACACCATGACCACTGCTACAGCAGAGAAACCAAGGCAGCCAGGGCTGTGGGAGTCCTACACGTTTTCCTCATCAGGAAAAAATGGTGGGAGATGTTTAAAGTTAGTGTTTGCTTATATCTGACATGGCTTAAGGATGATGAGAGCTAAAGGCCCCCAAACCTCTTGCCCAAGAGCCTGAACACCACCAGGGTCCTGCCAAAGCCATCCTTCCTCCAGTGAAGGACATTTAACTCCAGCCAGGGCTGAGCTGGAGCTGATACCTCCTTTGCAATGTCTGTATGAAAACTGCATGTGAACTGTTCGATTTTGCACTTAAACCAAAGGAGAACTGGGCTTTAAAACTTGCTGCAACAGCTGTTTTGGGGAGTGCCAGTGGCCAGGCATTACCTGCAATCTGAGCTGACTTGGGGCTGGAGGAGCAGCTGCCTCTGGGTTGGGGTGCTCAAGGCAGGTGTTGGGGTGCTCTGCTGGGCTGTTGGCCAAGTCTCAACTCTCACTTGCAACCTGCTGCTCTCACTGGCACAGCACCTGTGGCACCTGTAACCTCGGTGCCTGCCCGTGTCCCATGTGCCCCCACAGCTCTGTACCACTGGATTGTGCCACCTTGGTGACAAGGATTCCTATATCATCCTTCCTCCTGTTACTCTTTGTCAGCTATGTAATTTTGGCTGGAAACAGCAAGAATTTAATGCAAAATGAAATAAAATTCAAAAAGACAAAATGGAAACAGGCTTGGAGTGTGTGTGGGTGGGAGGTGCTTGTGTGCTGTTGGGTGCTCAGTGGAGTGGCTGAGCCAGAAACCAGGATTGGCTTTTGGGATGGGGAGGGGCAGGTTCCAGCCAGCATGATGTTTTTCCATGGATTGGGATTTACTGTGGCTGGCTGTGCTGGCTCCAGGGCTGGAGCCTGTGCCTCAGTTTCTCCCTAGTCTCCAGCCAGTGCTGCTCCAAGGCTCATGGAAAGCACAAGACAGTGTGACACCCACGTGTCACCAACCCCCTCATGCAGCACCAGGGCCAGGGAGCTGTGTGAGCAGCTGAGGAGGCTCAGGGCTGTCAGTACAGCTCATGGCTGTCTCACCTCCACCCTAGGCACAGTCTCCTTCCAGGCACAGCCATGGATCTCTGTACACCTGGCCAGGCGTGCCCCTGGGCTCAGACAAACTTGGCACAAACAGCAGTCAGATTGCACATTCCTTTTAATCTCTGGCTTGGGGTAATCAATCCCCCAACAAAACACCCAGGAATCCCAGTCTCAGTCACACTGGAATAAAGGAGCAGTTTCCCAGGTGACTGATTGGTGATTGATGCTGCAGCAGCAAAGAGCCAGCAGGGCTGTCAGCACATCCATTCTGCAGTATTTCCACCTTTGTGCTGGTTCTGTCACTCAGCACATCCATTCTGCAGGAATTCCGCCTCTGCACTGGTTCTGTGTAACTGACAGGGCCGGGCTGAGGCTGCCTGGGCTCTTCACTGCCAGAAAGGTGCAGCTTTTAGGGCTGAGGAGGAAAAGAGGCTGGAGGAAGAGGCAGAAGACCTCGAGCAGGAGAGCCCACACTCCTCCACTGCTGTGCTGTTCCCTCTGATCCATGAAACCTGGAGGGAGACACGTCTCCCCATCTGCTGGTGCTGGTCCCAGAGTAAGGTGCTTGGAGCTGGGGCTGTGCCTGCCCAGCCTCTCCTGCAATTCCTTTGCTTCCTCACCAGAGCTCCCAGTATCAGCAGGGCCATTCCCAAGGCTGGGGTTTCCTGACAGGAAGATGCTCAGTGTTTGATTTGCAGTGGGAAGCACTGGCACAAGCCCAGGGGGATTGAGGGTTTATCACATACAGGGCTCCAATGCACCACTGCCTTGGGAGCTGCCCCCAGCTTGTGATCTGTTGGACAGGGCTGTGGGAAGCAGCAGGAGCAGACACAGCCCTGGACCCTGCACTGCTGCCTGCCCTGTGTGGCACAGAGGCACTGTTTGGGATCACTACCCAGTCCAACAAAACAGGACTTGGGCAAAGCAAAAGAAAGCAAGAGGCCCTTGGGCAAATTACCCAGGGCAGTTGTGCCTGGTGCAGGAACCCTGAGGGATCCTCAGGCACAGGGGAAAATAGAAATGAGGACAGCAGCAGCACGGGAAAGAGGGCTGGAGGGGCCATGGTGAGTGGAGCTGGGCTCTCCTCTTTAAGCTGGAGAGCACTGAGGCACTGAAGATCAAGTCTGGTACTTGCCCATCCACCTTTCTCCTCTCATTCCTTAGGCTGTGTACAGCTCCAGAAATTATGCAGCATCAAGGAGCTCAGAAGTGGGAGCAGCACCAAGGCCTGTTGTGGCACATTCATCCTTTGCTCTATGTCCCACTGCCCTCAGGCCAGGCCACAAGGGAACATCCAGACCCCTGCAGTCCTGGGACTCACAGCTGGGCTGTGCACAGGGCAGGGGCCCCTGAGCAGGCAGAGCAAGGGAATCCCTTCTTCCTGGAGGGGGAATCAGGAAGAAGCTGGCACCCTGGACCTTTGAGCAGTTGCATCCACACAGTCCCTCCTCACAGCCTCCAGCACGTTGGACCTTGGCAAGCGCACCCTAAGGAGAAATCCCTGTGGCAGATCAGCTCTTCAGGCAGCAGAGAGAGGAGGGTGGGGCCATGGCTCCTCACACCAGGTACGGCGTGTCCAGCACAGCCACCCCCGCTGCCACGCCGCCGTCTGCATGCTCGATGGCCTTGGTGCGCAGCAGGTGACCGGCGGCCTGGTTCAGCACCAGCTCCTGGCCCTGCCTGCAAAGGAGAGGGAAACTGAGCCCCTGCAGAGCACAGAGCTCCTGGCATTTACCTTAGGCAGTGGATTCACCTTCCCTGTCAGCACCCAGGGCAGGGCAGAGCCCCAGGGCTAACGTGGGGGCCCTGCAGTGGTGGCTGCACTGGCTATTCTGCACACAGGCAGTGCCAGGGGCTGAGCGCTGCCAGAGCACCTTTGCTCTCAAAACTGCGTGAGAAAGACTTTCATTTATACCCTATGGAAATGTGGTCTATGAGGGTTTGAAACAAAAGCAGCTGCTACTAGGGTTGAACAGGCATTATGCCTTCAGGTATTTCAGAGACCACCAGGGCTTCAGAAAAGCCACACTTCTGGATGTGGCTGCATCCAGAACCCAAGAAGTGCTCCCAGAAGTCAGGGATGAGACACATCGATGCCAAGATCCCACCAGTAATACACCAGTAACTGCCAGCACGAGCCCTGTGGTTTTCCAACAACTCATTGGGCAGCAGGTTCAGAGCAGCAGCTCAGCGTGTGCACACGTGCTCAGAGCTGCTGCCAGGGGCACAGCCTGAATGGTCACATCTGTCCCCTGCACCTCCAAGTCCCCAGACATCTGCCCTGCTGCTGTGTTTGGGCAGCACAGAGGGCAAAACGCTCCAGATCCACGGCAGGAGCAGGGAACTGCCCTGGAACACAAGCACCTTCCTCACCTGACATAGACACCAAAGATCCCGAGCTCGGAGATGCACTCAGACACTTGGAGGGGACTGTGAGCCCTCAGCAAGTAATTCAGTGCTGGCTGGGGTTTGATCTTATCCATCAAGATGTAGGAGGTTCTCTCAGGGCTGTCTTTGATCTTCTCCAGAACCTGCCTGAGCTCTTCACCATAGAGGTTGTTCCCTGGCAAACAAAACCAGCATGTCAAGCCCTTCCCAGGACAGAAGCCCCTGGCCCCAGCTATGTGGCCCTGGCAGCCCAAATGACCCGGCCTTTGCCTCCCCAGGTGCTGCCTGGGCTCTCCACACCCAGCACCAGGGCCTTGGGAGCTCCTCCAGGAGCAGCTTTGCCTTACTGACAGGACTAGTCCCCATGACTATGAGTAGCCACAAGCCACCCCATCCTTTACCTCTCAGCACAGGAGCAGGAGCTGGCACAGAGCTACTGCCTGTCCCAAATACGGCACAAACCACAATGGAAATGCCCAGGGGCCCAGCCCAGCTCACACCTCCACAGCCCAGCTCATACCTCCACCTTCACGCTGCGGCTTCAGCACGAAGCGGTCAGGGTCAGCAATGGCTGTGGCAGCTATCCTGTCACCCTCTTCACCCTGGCAGGGAAGGATGGAAACAGGTTGGACATCAGGAAGGATTTCTTCATGGAAAGGGTGGTTTCACACTAGAATGAGCTGGATGGAGCAACCATCCCTGAAGGTGTTCAAGGAACAACTGGACATAGCACTCAGTGTCATGCTCTAGTTGGTAACATGGTGTTTGGGCAAAGGTTGGACTCAATGATCTTGGAGGGCTTTTCCAACCTAAATGATTCTGTGAACAGCAAAGCATCAGGGAGCAGCAGGGGCTCCTCAGGAGATCCCTCTGAGCAGAGAGACCAACAAATTCCCCAAGGACCACAACAAAGCCATGTCTTCTTCTCAACCAAAGAGCACAGGTGTGCATGTCCTCTGCTGCTCCAGCCCCGCTCCCACTCACCTCATCCAGGGAGTAGAGTCCAGCAAAGGTGGCTCTCATGCGAGCGATGGCCTCGGGGCGGCCAGGCAGCAGCTTCTCCAGCGTCCCTGGCCGGCTGAGCTCCTGCTGCACCTTCTTGGTGCCCGCCAGCTGGGTGGCAATGTCGGGGCACTTCACTGCCCGGGACCTCTCCAGCAGCAGCCGCGCCTCCCAGTTCTGAGGCAGCGAGGGAGCAACCACGCCGTGAGGAGAAAAAAACACACAAAAGGTATGTTCTGCTCTTTTCTGTGCAGTTATCGACATATGGTTTGTCTCCTCCCTGACTGCTGGCAGGGACAGGGGGTGGGAGTAGTACTCCAGAGAAAAGCAGACATGGATTTCCCATCACCTCTGGGAACAGCACAGTCAGATTAATCCACTGTGTGCTCCCTCCCCAGCTTGTCCAGTGCTGCCACTTTGAGACACCAGCAAGATCTGCTCTGTGCTATTATTACCTGCAGCCTGATCATGCTAACAGAGCACAGAGTGATCTGCAGACCAAGTCTGAAACCTTTAAGCAGGTGCTCATACGTGTGTTAACCCCTGTTGTACAGAAGCAGTTCAGTGCTGCACTAAGGGATCAGCCCCTGGAGAAGAAAGCCACCCATTTTTCTTACTGCAGGGTCACCCACCTGCTCTCTGGAGTCACAGCTTCGCAGTGCTCTCAGCCACACCAGGCAGGACTGACCCCACCCCAGACAGAGCCTGGGATGCCCCTGGGATTATTTCAAGCTCCCTGGGCACTGCCCAGCTGGTGGTTTCTGGGGCAGGGAGGTGGGTACTGACCTGCTGGTCGTAGGTCTGGGGCACGTAGCCCTCTCTGTAATACACCACTGCGACCTCCTGGCCATCCCTGGAATGGAAACCAGAAGTGCTTGGAGAGCCAGGCCAGGCCCTGCCTCATCCCCAGCACCAAGCGGGGATCACAGCCCTCTGCCCCTTCTCCTTGGCCTCTGGCCTTCCTGCTCCTGCCTGGCTCTGCCAGAGCAAGTTGAGCACTGCAAGCCCTGGCTCCTCTCCACTGAGCCCTAGCTTGGCCCGTCCCAAGACACAGGGAGCTGACACCCAGCCTCTGCTCTAACCAAAGGCTCAATAATCCTGACACCCAGCCCAGCAGAGAGGTAAGAACCTCTTTTTTAACAGCTTTTATCCCACACTGGCCTGGGGGACTCAGCCTGGAGAAAAGGAGGCTCAGGAGGGACCTTCTGGCTCTGCACAACTCCCTGACAGGAGGGGACAGCTGGGGGCAACTGGGCTCTGCTCCCAGGGAACAGGGACAGGACAAGGGGAAATGGCCTCAAGTTGCACCATAGAAGCTTTAGATTGGAGATTAGGAAAAATCTCTTCACTGAAAGGGTTGTCAAGTACTAGGACAGGTCGCTCAAGGCAATGGTGGAATCACCATCCCTGGAGGGACTTTAAGACTTGTGGCTGTGGCACCTGGGGACATGTTCAGTGGTGCTCGGTTACAGGCTGGACTCAATCTCAGAGGTCTTTTCCAACCTTAACAGCTCTGTGATTCTGTGATCCTTAAAAGTGGAGGGAACAGGGTTCTCCTCCTGTGGCAATTCAAGGCAGGACACCAACTCATCAACCTGAGAGGCACCAAAGCACCCTGCCAGGGCTGGGCTGGCAGCACAGCTGTAGCACCACCTGCCGAAGCTTTGGCCACAAAATTGTGCACTTGGTCTGGAAGCTACTGGCAGGCAGGCAGGAGAGGCAGAGGCATCCAGCAGTGACAGGGGAGGATGTTCAGGAGGAAGCACAAGGGATACACTTTCCCCTCAACTATCCGGCCATGACAAATGTATTGGTTAATTAAACACAGCACAGACACCAAAGGTCAAACCACGGAAAAGTCAGCCTAACTACAGAAAAATCACTGGCACAAAACCATGTCTTCCCTAAGGTTCATACAGCTCCAAGCACATTACCAGGAAATGGGACAAACGTCACACTTGGGACCAGCTGGGAGTCTGTGATCCTCCCGTCCTGGTCTCCACAGGGAGCGGGCAAGACGCTGAGTGAGTTCAAACCCAACAGATCCCCAAAGGACATGGAATGCTACCTCCTCCAGCACTAACAACCCAGCCCAGCTCCCACTGGCAGAGCATCACGTGAACAGTAAACAGGAAATGGCTCTGTGGAAGCCTCTCAAATAGCCAGGGCTGTTCAGAGCAGGTCTTTGGGGAGGAGGTAAAGATCCCACAGAGCAATGAACGGCTGAGGCCTGAAGGAGGGAAATTGTGATTGCAGCTGTAAGGGACTGATTTGTGTCTGCAAAATCTCACCACTGTGAACACAAAATCATCTCAGCTCCAAGAGGAAACAGCAGCCTGGAGCATGGGAGAGAACTGCTTTCTCAGACAGCCACTACTTACACTCAGCTTTGGCTGCAAGTTCCCACTGCCAGCCCCGTGTGCCCGAGAGATAGCAGGAGTGCGCACCTTGGCTCATACTCACATATACAGCCTCCTGCTGGCATCCAGGGAGCCCTGCTCAAACACATCCCGGAACCGCTTCCTGATCACATGGATATTCCTGTCAGGAGGAGTGCGAGAGTCACCTGGTTGGGCAGAGGTACTTGAGCTGGAAATCATGGGTGGAATTGGTGGCTGCAGCAAGGAGGATCTGTAGGTTCCTTCACAAATAGCCTCAGGCTTTGTACTATGGAGCCAGAGAAATCCTACAGCACAAAAAACTCCCCTTTTAGGAACCCATCCTATGTTTCCTATGCTCTGGCAGCAGCTTGCTCAGCTTTCCATACCAGAAACTGAACCATCTCCTTCCTTTCCCATCCAGGGAAATTCAAACTTTACCTGTTCCAAAGCTCATTTTCTACACAACGCTGATCAAAAATGTTCCTCTGGATTTCCTCCACCAGAAACATCACCACAGCCCTGGAAGAGATACCAAGAACATCATTAAACCCATAAACACTTCACATGCTCCCAACTGGATAGCCAGCCTTCCATGTCTGTGATTCAGGCTTCCTGCACTGCTCCTGTTCAGGTTCTCCCCCTCTGTCCTTACCTTTGGGAACCGTAGAGCTCCCAGGCTTTGGCAATTCCCAAGGCCAGCCCCTTTGCTGGGTTGTTGGGCAGCAGGTGTGATGCCTCCTCAGTCTTTCCCAGCACTTTCAACACCAGCCTGAGGAACACAAAAGCCATAAATGCCGTGTCCATGCCCAGCTGGACCAAGGGAGCAGCTCGGAGAGCACAGGGGCCATGCAGTGCAGCTGCTGCAGTGCTACAGGTGCTCCTTACCCGTGGACGTCGGCGGTGCGGGAGGTGAGCCCCCCAAAGCTGGCAGCAATGGTGTTTATTTCTATCTGCCTCAGAGCTGCTGTGCCATCCAGCCCGCAGTCAAACATGTAATCCGAGCGGTTGATACCCAAAAACACAGTCTGGAACACAGGGAGGGGAGCTGGGTTCTCCTGTTACCTTTAATTGAAAATCCTTTGATGATCTTAGCTTCAAAATCCTCCCAGGGCAGATCCAGTCAGATGATCACAGAATGGTTTGGGTTGGAAGAGACCTTAAAGATCAGCTCATCCCACCCCCTGCCATGGGCAGGGACACCTTCCACTATCCCAGGTTGCTCCAAGTCCCATCCAAACTGGCCTTGAACATTTTCAAGGATGGGGCAGCCACAGCTTCTCTGGGCAAACTGTGCCAGGGCCTCCCCACCTGCACAGTGAATTTCCTAATAGCTCATCTAAACCTATTCTGTATCAGTTTGAAGCCATTCACCCTCAGTTTGCTAAAAACCACTGCAGATCACGCACCTGGGTGCTCTGCTCCCTGCCCAGGGCCCACAGCCCTGTCAGAACTCCAGAGGAGTTCCCAACACTCCTGAGAGTAAAGGAGCTTCTGCAGGGATGGCCTGTCCAGTGCAGATCCCAACAGGACACATGTCCCTGCACACTCCCAAGGCTCTCAGAGGACAAAGACAAACCACATTAAATCCTCCCACTCCAGGCCAGGCTGTTTCCAGCAGCACCAACCAAAGAGCTCAGCTGTTCAACAGGACAAGGTCCTGAGCTCACAGGCTGAGACAAGACATTGCAGCGCAGGGAGTGACCAGCCTGGCCACGGGACAGCTCAGAGTCCACAGTGCCAAAGCAGGCAGCCAGAGCCCAGGCACCCCCACCACAATGCCAAGGGGCACAGACCACCAGGATCCCCTGCCAAGGTACCTGAGCCAAGCCTTCCTCCAAAACTTGCATGTAGATCCTGAAGAGTTGAGCTGTGAAGTCATCTACCTTGATGGTGCTAGAGAGAAACACAGACCCCATCAGCCCCTTGATGCTGTCACAGAGGAACAAGAAAATTAATTCTTCTAAAGAAAAAGCCCTTAGCAGGGGCATTCTCCAGCACAAAGAGCAAGGCTGGGGTTCAACCAAGTCCTGCAGCACTGTGAAACACCTCCCCATGAATGCTCAGTGCAAAACCACAACACAAACCCAGTTTGCCCAACACAGCTACCCCACAAAAGGCCCTCCTGTGCAGAGGTGACTCACTGGCAGGGCAGAGATGGGACAAGTAAAGGCAAAGAAATGCAGCAGAATTCTGCAGGTTCAGGGAAGAAGCCACAGGTCTCTCTGTGCCTGCACACACAGATCAGAGAAGCTTCACAAGCATCATCCAAGTCCCCCTGTCCTGTGAGGCTCCAAATCCCACACACTGTGGCCCTGCTAGAGTAGGTCTGGCTTTTACTCAGGGTCCCAAATTGCTGAGCAGCACCTCCAGGGAGCTGCCCTGGCACAGGGCAGGCACCTGAGCACATACAGGCCTGAGGTGCTGCCTTCTTTAACCACAGGTACAAACATGTCCCCACAGGCTCTGGCTGCAGCCAGCTCTGGAACAGGCACAAGTATTGGAACAGCTCCAAGGGGTCAGGCTTTAACAAAACAAAAGGATGCTGGAAAACAGCCTCCTCTACTCTGTGCCAGTGCCAGAGGCAGCAGCACGTGCACAGGCAGCACAGAAGAGGCAGTGGGAAGGTTAGAGCGACTTGTGGAAGCATCAGCCCCACAATCATGAGCAACGAAGTCAGGGATGGTCACTCCAGTCCAGGGCAACAGCCACAGATAAACTCAGCAGAATCCAGGAGCCAGAGCTGGACAGTCCTCCTGCACCCAGAGCTTGTGGCTGGGAAAGAGAGGACAGGGGGTGACTGACAGAGGGTGTGGGAACAGGAACAGACACCTCCTCCCCACCTCTGCTGCAGCAGAGCTGGTGGCTACTGGACAGATACAGGCAGATGCAGAATAAGACTACAAGAGACCCCTAAATCCAGGACTCAAGGACTCCAGTGATTTGCATTTAAGACCCAAAGGCCAACAAGCTCACAAGTATGAATTCACAAGCCTGAAAAAGTGGCAAAGTTGAAGATCATTGCCAGGAATGAGGTCTTGGCCAGATGTCCCATTTTCTGAGTCCCAAGGAGACCTCAGGAAGGCAAGAATGCCAGAAGGGTGATAAACACTTTACATTTAAAGTATTTCATTAAAATGCAACACACAAAAACATTACCTGGCCAGAGTTTGTTCCAGGAATTCTTTGTTTTGACTGATGGCATCCACCAGCAGGTTAAAATCCTGCTGGACAGCGTAGGCTTGTTCAAACAAGGCCCGCGGCACCGCGGACGGGAGCAGCGTGAAGGGCGCATAATTCACCACCTGCAAGCAGGGATGCAGCAGAACAGTCAGGTCTGGGCAGCTGAAGAGGAGCTGCAGAAGGGCTGAAGCCACCCCCAGCCCTCCTGGGCAGACACAGGGCCTCGACCCTGCTGATTCCTAACTTTTGAGGGCTCTGCTTTATGAACTATCCACAGGGCACTGCTGCTCCAGAGCTCGGGCTGGGCTGATGGCTTCCCCCGTCTCCACCTGAACTGGGCAGCATTGTCTCCAGAACATCTCAGGGGCAGAGAAGAAGTTCATTTGCCAGTCCTGGGTTCTGGCCATCAGTTACTTCCTTTGATCCCTGCTCAGTGCCTCCAGACCCCTGGCTCAACCCACATTTAAGGCACGGGGTCACACTCAAAGTCCATATATTACACGACAGAGAAGTTTCCAATTCACCTGATTTTTACAAGAAATAAGGGACACTGGCAATGTGTTTGGCCTCTCCTCCCAGGCTCCCTCTTCCTCTCACCCTTTGAGATCAGAGCCCTGACCTGACACCAAGGAGCAGTGCTGTGGTGAAAACCTCCCTCCTCATACCTCTGCCTGCTTGCCCCCAGGCTCCTCAGAGACCCTTCCCCAATGGTGCCCCACTCCTCCTGCACAGGGGTACTTCTTCCTCTGAGACCCCTCATGGCATCCTGCTCCAAAAGGCTGAGCCGTCCCACCCCACCCAGCCACCAGGGATTGTCCAGAGGTAAATCCCACACATCAGCCACTTCCACCCCTGTCACCTCACCCCAGGTATGGGGCAAAGGCTGATCGTAGCTGGGAACGTGACAAAAGCAGAGGCCCCTCCGAGAGACTCTCCTCTGGTTCAAAGGTTCATATGGGTGGTGAGAGGCTGGGAGAGGGATTAACTCCCAGCACCACAACTGGCAACTTTTTAAGCCTTCCCAGATTGACCCCTCTCCTTGGAAAAGGGAACCTGTGTGGCAGGGCTTGGGGGGCTGCGCTCATCATCGGGATGGGCTGTGAGCTGAAGCCCCAGCTCGGCCCTGCTCCAGCCGGGAGCCGCTCCTTGCCAAGGGCTCAGGACCCCGGGCACGGCGGCGGCTCCTCCCCGCGCTGCGCACTCACATCCGAGGCGTGTGGCTGCTCCCCGGTTCGCATCAGCCCCCCCGCCAGCAGCGCCGCGTCCACCGCCACCGCCGCCGCCTCCCGCACGGCCGCCGCGTCCCGCACCACGTCCCGCCAGGCCGCGGCCATAGCAGCGCTGCGGGCACAGCACAGCAGGGGCTCACTGCCCGTCCCGCACCCTCGCTGTCCCCATACACCAGACCCTTGGTCCTTGTCCCGGC
>VZTH01007055.1:0-17061 GCA_013397815.1 Aleadryas rufinucha | reverse complement strand
TTCCGGCTCAGTGGGCTCCGCTATGGCTCGCCTTCTCTGTAAATAAATAGGCGACCTAGCTCGGCCCTGAGCTCAGCAGCGCATCGCCGCACGCTCGCTTGCCGCGGCGCTTGCCGCTGCACGCTTCCGCTGCGCAGCCGCTGCACATGCGCTCCCGCGGCGCTGCTGCGTGCTCGCCGCTGCATGCTTCCATGGCGCTGCCGCACGCTCGCCGCTGCTCCGCAGCGCTGCACGCGCGCTCACCTCCACGCTGCTGCGGTAGCCACACAGAGGGCCAAAAGTGCTCAGGAAGGGGACACCCCAGCCAGCCACTCACCACCACACGACTCCAGCTGCGCCTGGAACGGGGCAGTGCGAGATTGCCCAGCTCCCCTCTCTGGGAGTTTCATGGGCTTTTTTGGCGGACGGGGGCTGAGTACGGAGTCCCCCTTCCCTCAGTACACCCCCCCCAGTCTCTGTCGTGTGGGGACTGGGAGAGGGCTGGGTCTCAGGGGCGGACCCGCTGCTGGAAAGGGTGGAGACACAGGAAGGAGAGGTGGGGTCTGCGGTGGGGGAAGGATTCAGGATTCCTGATGGAAGGGGAGGGGCCCGACGCACGCACGCCCACGGAGGAGGGAGGGTCGGGCGCGGTGATGGGCACAGAGTAGGATGGGGGGGGGCTGGGAGGCACACACGTGATCAGCAGGACGCCCGCGGCTCGCACATGGCCATCGCCATTTTGCCCAGCCCGTGACTCCACATGCTCGCAGCCATATGTAGGGAGGGGGCTGTGTGGACCCTTGGCAGAGGGACAGGACGGCCGGGCCGGCCATGTGGCCGCCACTGCATTTAATAAAAGCCAGGAATGGTGAAACTTGGTACGTGGGTACAAGCAAGAGGGTTAAGGGAGAGCCCAGAACAGCATGGAGGAGTTCGGGACCCTGAAGGGTCGATAGCAAGCCTCCGCCCATAGCTGGGCTCTGCGGCAGGGGGAAGGGAAGGGGTAGGACGTTCGTATTTTTCGCTAGTTTTAAGGCACTTAATGGTAACAAAAAGTACCACCAATAACATTAAAGACGTTAGGGAAGACAAGGGGGTTCTTAATTTGGGTATTTAGGGGTGGGTTAGCGTTCCCATCCCCTACTTTTCCCAATGCCGAGAGGAAAGAGTTTAAAGAAATAAGAGAAAGGGTGACCCGCAATTTTACCCATCCTGGGCCAAAGGGAAAGGTCTCAGGGGATCCACCGCTGTCCGACCGATCTGTCTTTAGGCAGCTACACTGCTTCCAAGAGGTTTGTCGGTCGCCCCTTCGGATTACTCTAATAAAACTTAAGAGCTTCCTTTGGTGGGGTGACAGTTCCAACCGTGACTTGATGTCCGGCGATGAACACTGGAGCGGCTTTCTGGCGTGGTTCGAGGAAGCCTCACGTTGGGACGCCATTTGTCGTGGTCCTGGCCGGTGTCCCTGGCACCGGCCAGGGTGGCCCAACATGCCCGGCAGTATGAACGGAAAGGGACTCCGTGTAAGTTCCAGCAGAGCTTTATTCCATGCCGAGGGGCTGAGGCGAAAGAGGACTGAGCCCGGCAAGGTTCGAACTTTTCCCGGGCTCCAGCAGAGCATTCTGGGCAGGGGGGCGGGACATAGGCAGGGCCCCAGAACACAGGGGAGAGGGGGCAGGGCGTTCTCCTGGCCAGGGGAACAGAACTGGGGGTCTGTCCCTTTGGGGGACTCTTGGATCCCACATTTCCCTTTCCCTTTCCCTTTTCTCCTCTCTCCTTATGTGATTCCATCTTGAGTCTAAAAAGCTGCTGTCATAAGAATTACTGAAGCTAAAAAGATTGTGCTTTGTACCATCTGAAAGCTTCGCAGCCTTGAGTCATATGGAGGATAAAAAGCAATTCATCTTAAAGATCAGTGGTTTTTAAACCACTGAAACCCACATTTGAACTTAGAACTGGGAGGAGAGTGATATTTATTATGATAACAGGATTTAAAATGTAATTCTTCCTAGCCTTATAGAATGTGTACAGTATTTCACAAACTGGTACAAGAATGAGTGGGAAGGCTTGTGAATTACCAGAAAAGCTGAGATGTTAAGCAGACTGCTGTTTTGAGCAATGTTATTTATTTACCTGGATAAACATTTCCTTTCCCAAAAAAATTGGAAGGGCTATAGACAGTATGCATTTGTGAGACTTGGCAGTGTTCTCCAGTGGCTTTGTTGCCCATGACTAAACACAGGGCAATTACATCTAATCTGTGTTATATTAAAAGCTNAGGGTCGATAGCAAGCCTCCGCCCATAGCTGGGCTCTGCGGCAGGGGGAAGGGAAGGGGTAGGACGTTCGTATTTTTCGCTAGTTTTAAGGCACTTAATGGTAACAAAAAGTACCACCAATAACATTAAAGACGTTAGGGAAGACAAGGGGGTTCTTAATTTGGGTATTTAGGGGTGGGTTAGCGTTCCCATCCCCTACTTTTCCCAATGCCGAGAGGAAAGAGTTTAAAGAAATAAGAGAAAGGGTGACCCGCAATTTTACCCATCCTGGGCCAAAGGGAAAGGTCTCAGGGGATCCACCGCTGTCCGACCGATCTGTCTTTAGGCAGCTACACTGCTTCCAAGAGGTTTGTCGGTCGCCCCTTCGGATTACTCTAATAAAACTTAAGAGCTTCCTTTGGTGGGGTGACAGTTCCAACCGTGACTTGATGTCCGGCGATGAACACTGGAGCGGCTTTCTGGCGTGGTTCGAGGAAGCCTCACGTTGGGACGCCATTTGTCGTGGTCCTGGCCGGTGTCCCTGGCACCGGCCAGGGTGGCCCAACATGCCCGGCAGTATGAACGGAAAGGGACTCCGTGTAAGTTCCAGCAGAGCTTTATTCCATGCCGAGGGGCTGAGGCGAAAGAGGACTGAGCCCGGCAAGGTTCGAACTTTTCCCGGGCTCCAGCAGAGCATTCTGGGCAGGGGGGCGGGACATAGGCAGGGCCCCAGAACACAGGGGAGAGGGGGCAGGGCGTTCTCCTGGCCAGGGGAACAGAACTGGGGGTCTGTCCCTTTGGGGGACTCTTGGATCCCACATTTCCCTTTCCCTTTCCCTTTTCTCCTCTCTCCTTATGTGATTCCATCTTGAGTCTAAAAAGCTGCTGTCATAAGAATTACTGAAGCTAAAAAGATTGTGCTTTGTACCATCTGAAAGCTTCGCAGCCTTGAGTCATATGGAGGATAAAAAGCAATTCATCTTAAAGATCAGTGGTTTTTAAACCACTGAAACCCACATTTGAACTTAGAACTGGGAGGAGAGTGATATTTATTATGATAACAGGATTTAAAATGTAATTCTTCCTAGCCTTATAGAATGTGTACAGTATTTCACAAACTGGTACAAGAATGAGTGGGAAGGCTTGTGAATTACCAGAAAAGCTGAGATGTTAAGCAGACTGCTGTTTTGAGCAATGTTATTTATTTACCTGGATAAACATTTCCTTTCCCAAAAAAATTGGAAGGGCTATAGACAGTATGCATTTGTGAGACTTGGCAGTGTTCTCCAGTGGCTTTGTTGCCCATGACTAAACACAGGGCAATTACATCTAATCTGTGTTATATTAAAAGCTAAGCATTGGCTTCCTTTTTATTTCTTTAGATTTATTTGTGCAACCTTCATGTTGTCCCTGTGGCTGGTCATGTGGAATTTAAGATATTTCTGTTGTCAGTTCTTCTCACACTGTTCCTTGAGCTGTTCCGTGTATTTAAGCCACACAGCATCCGCATATCCTGAATAACTCTGTCCCTGCCCCACTGTTGGAACAAGTTTCTCTGTTGTATCCCTTCCATCCACTCATCAGAGTGATGCCAGTCTTCTTCCTATGTATTCTTTCTTCTGCTCAGGAAATGCCCTTTCTGAGGTGCTCAGCAAAACCACAGCACTCTACACCTTTAAAAATTGCCAGAAGATCAGCTTCTGTGATGCTTGCAAGAAACTAACTCAGTAATCTCCTTATCTATTTCATTTATCTCATGAGTGACTCCCTCCTTCCATAGTGCCTGCAGGAAACTTGTTGATGAAATCTATTCTGTCTTTATGAAATTCTGGATTGGCTTCATGGAGGCTGGCTGGGTGAAGTCTAGGACAATCACATTTCGGATGCCACTGTTCCTCTTGCACATTTGTTGATTGTATCCTTTGTTTCTTCTGATTAGAAACACCACCTTGTCCTGCAGATAGAGGCTTTGCTCTTCACTTGGCTCTTTGTGACTTTAGCATAGCACCAGATATGTGTAAGAGTTCACCTATTTGGAGCTGATTGTAGGCTTAGTGTATTAGTTTGGGAGCTACTCCAGGCATGATCAATGATTTTTGTCTCTAACAAGTGTGTCCTACAACAATTTGTAGGAGTGTCTAAAACACTGTGCAGAAGAAGTTAATAGCATTTGATGTGACTGCTAACTGTTGTCATTCTACTCCATGCATTTTTCATGTTGTCTAATTTTTGTATTTGTGGCTCCAAAAAAGTTCTGTAAGAGTAATGTGCGGGAAGGCTCTTGACTTGTTAGTGCTCTCTAGCAAGGTCAAATAGTGTTATCCACACTTTAAACTGAGAATTTCCAGGTATTTTAATTGAATACAATTACTTAATAGATGACAGTAACAATTGAAAGAAATTTTTTTCTTCATAAGAGGAGGTAACAAACAGAATCTTTTTATAATTGTACTATGTAGCGTCATGAAGTAATACATACAGGGATCATTTTTATTCCTGTGCTACATATCAGACATCATTTATGTGTGGCTTGGGCTTGTCATGTCTTTCTAATGCCCAAAAAAGAGTGGGTCTCTCTTGCTTGCAAATATTGACTTGTATATTTAGTGTCCTCTTCTGCAGGGCACCTCCATCTGTGGGACATTAAGCACATGCTGCAGATATGTGGGCTGGAGTATAAGATGTCCCCATTGTTCACTTGCTGGGAAAGGCATGGCCTTGTTTATGTTAACATCCTAATTTGATACCAGTTTGGGGACATTATCGTCTAGCAAGCTAATGGTTACATAATAATTAATATTCATAGATACAAAGGCAGTGTTCCTCTAATTAATAAAGGTTCCAATCTGCTCAGTAAAACAAACTTCAGTTTGAATCCCCATATTCCCTATGAGTCTTGCCTTGTAGCTGGAGGCTGGGGCTGTACTAATGGAGCTAATTGTCTGGTTACTTTTCCTGCCATTTGGGGAAGGGTTGCCTGGGGATAAGTCCTGAACAGTACCATAGGCATTAGTAATTTGCTAGATGGAAAACACGGGACCTGTGTTCAAACACTCAGCAGTTACTGCTGACTGGCTCCCTGGTTGCAGTCCCTGAGTAGAAGGTGAAAGAGGGTGCAGGAAGGGGTAAGAGCCCTCAGGAGAATACAGGTTCCTTCAGTGAACTGGTTGAGGGCTTTACTGTAGAAGATCCCATCAATATGGACTTTTTCGTTCCCTCTTCCAGCTCAGCTTATGATACCAAAACAAGACAGAAGGTGGCAGTGAAAAAGCTTTCAAGACCCTTCCAATCACTTATCCATGCCCGGAGGACCTACCGAGAGCTTCGGTTGCTTAAGCACATGAAGCATGAGAATGTAAGTGGGGAGTGAGTTCTTTTCCTTTGGATTTCCATTACAAAAGCTCACAATATAGGCTTAATTTCAGTTAGGTACAATCTTTTTCAAAAAATATATGCAACTGTCTAGCTACCCAAGACATCTGGACCTAGCCATCTTAGGTGTAGTGAAATCACTGGACTTCAGAAACTTTCAGTAACAGGCTGCATTTTTATTTTAAAAATACTTAATTAAATCTTGAAGATGAGGTTAATGAAACTCAAAACAAGTCATCCTACTCTTTTCTAAATAAAGTAATAAAAGTATTCTATTCACTACTGTTGAAATATCTTGAAACATCAGCCCAGGAAAAAACCCACACCTCAAACCTCCTTTTGCTGAATTTGGATTCTGTTGAGAAATCAAGGGCAGATTAGTCTCATTACAATTGACAACAGTGTAATAGTTAAATGACTGACAGTAGACCTTTAGACCCCACAAAACTGAGTACTGGTTTAAGTATATGTGATAAACAGTTGATTTCAGTGGAGCATCCACTTGCTTAAAGGTAGCTTGATGACTTGCAGCCTGAATAAAATATGGTTGATTAAAAAGTATCCAGAGAAAGGATAAAAAAGTTAACAAAAACAGACCAAGAAAACTCATGGAAGTGTGCATATCTAAAGTATAACAGTCATATAAGGCATGTGTCAGCTTTTCTGTAATGAGACATTACTTTTTCTGCCTTTATTTTTTTTTACTATTTGTAATTGAGATTGTAATTAACATGCCTGAGGTGATACCTTTATAAACCACCTATTATGTCAGCTTTCAGGATGACCATATGTCATAATTTTTACATTTCGTCCCAAAAATGCTGAGCACTCTCAGTACAAATTACATGTTGCTTCACTGGTTTGTAAAAATAAAATGTCACTTCCTTTGCCTTCTTTCACCTGACAGGTCATAGGACTGCTAGATGTTTTTACACCTGCAACATCAATAGAAAACTTTAACGAAGTGTAAGTAAAATTTTTAAAATCATTATGACTAGTTACTGAGTAAATAAATACCATTCTGGTTTTAAAAAGGAAGAACATAAATTTCTAAAAGACTTTCAGTCACAGTCAGCTTTGTGAAAATGTTTTTACAACTTTCCCACAAAAGAGGAACCAGAGAGATGGACCTCATTTTTGTACTTTTCTAAATGAAAATTGAAATTATTTAAATTAGATTAAAGTTATATGGTAAATGATGTAATGTTGCAAAAATGCCAATAAACTTAAAACTTTTTCAGTTCAATTGTGTGTTTGTAACCTATAGATTATGTTTTAATAGATAGATGGCAGAGTTCAGGAATGCAGGAAAGTATTCTGTTAGTTAACTGAGACAAGGTAAATTTAGGCTAGAGTCCTGGCTAACCTGAAAGTGGGTATATTTTGGTGTGACTCAAATATATGATTTATGCGGAGCTCCTTTTGGTTTGCATAATTGTATAAGCACTTAGGTAAACAATTTAGCCAAAGAAATAGTAATTAATATGTTTTTGTCTCCGTGGAAATTAGTGCCCCTTTGACTCTGGGGCAAAATTACACAAATGGGAATTGGGTATGAGAGATGCATACTTTTGTCCCAGCACTGTATTTGGGAAAGAATCAATGTTTTTGTAAAATTTGTCAAAAAATTTCCAGTGAGAACAGGGAGGGAAGTTACACAAAACACTTTTATTTACACTCCATCATCAGATATTCCAGAGCCTTGCAGGTCCTGTAGTTTTGGTGCCTCAGGCTGCCACTTTGATGTTGGGTGAGGCTTCCTCTTCATCAAAAAATATGTTGCACGTATCACTGCTGTAGTGTGTCATGGAGAAAACAGAGATGAAAGCTTCTAATGTACTGTAAGGATTTTTCTTTTCCATTATATTAAGTCTCATAGCAGTGATTGCATTATTAGAGCTCATAGCTGATTTAAAGGATATAAAATGTGTTAGTACACAGTGGAAAAGGAACCTACGTGGCCTGTGTAGATACTCTTCTAGAAGAATTTATGTTCTGGCATTCTGTGTTGTTTTTTTCTCACTGTTTTATTTTCACAGATATCTTGTGACAAATTTAATGGGTGCTGACCTGAATAACATTGTGAAGTGCCAGAAGTTAACAGATGATCATATACAGTTTCTCATCTATCAGTTACTTCGAGGTCTTAAGGTACTGTCTGAGCCCAGGAATCTAAATGTCATAGTGATGAGTCAGCAATCTAAATGTTGTAGTAAGGACTGGTTGGTTGCAATAAGAATACTTAAAACACTTGTTTGTTTAGTGTCTTAAAAGTGTGCAAATAGCATGAACCATTTCAGAAATTATCAGATAATTTTTCTAACCAGAAATAAACCCCCAAGCCTACCAATGTTCACATGCACAATACACATCATATTCCCCTTGAATGTTAACTTTAGATCAGTGTCTATTTCGGTTCCTATTTTAGGACAATAACATGCTATATAATGTCTCAAAAATTCTGAAGAATGTGAAATGGATAAAGAACAATATGGAAAGTAACTCACATTTGTGCTTTGAAAGACATGATCCATTTTGAAAATCCACAGTCCTGATTTTTGCAGAGAGTGTCACATGGTTGAAGAGATAACCAAGTTAGTTGGGTCCTTTGGGAAATGTCTGGAAGTAGAAATTTATCCCAGCAATGTACAATGCTGCACAGTCACTTAGGATTTACTCTGCCTGTAAAATCATTATTTCCTTTAATCATATCAGTTAAAATTTATATTCTTAAATAACACAGGCAATGGGCAATGAATCTACAGCAAAATTTTCTTCCAAAAGAACCAAAATACATGTCATTTTGCTAATGTTTAACATACAAGTGTCTATAAACAGGCAAAGATGGAGGCAATGCTTCCCATTACTAGGTCCTAAGCTTTTTCTCAGACCAGTATGGATTTTCCCAAGATAGAAGCAAACAGAAAAGAGAGGTCAGCAGCTTTACTAGCTAACTTAACAGTAACTGATATTTTAGACACGGAAAATAATTATATGTTTAAAAGCAAGCCATGGCAAATACTGGCTCTGAAATATACTTATTACATGATTTTCAGCAAGTCACTTTGTGCCTGAGACAGTAATTCTTATTCATGCATGCAGTTTCCATCACTTTAAGTACAGATTTTAGTTAATAAAAATTGCAAAACTGAGCCCTTAATTGCTTTGTCTCATTTACGTGAGTTAATAGCTTAGGTAGGAAGATGGATTCTGGCATTAATTATCCTGCTTGTGGTTTTGAATATAAGTCTATGTTGTGTCAAAGCTAAATAATAGTAAGAATTGTGCTCCAAGTGAATATTAATTTCAGAAATGCACTCAGGTGCATTTCTGGCTCTGTTTCGAAGGGGAGGGGTTGCTGGTGGCTCCTCTCTTCTGGAATTGAAATTCTCATGTCTCATTAGTCAAAGAACATTTGATCATGTATATGACTGCTTGGTGGCACCAGGAGGGGCTCCTGTGGTTGTCTCAGCAGAGCAGGGACATGGCTCCTTCTGTTGCAAGCAGTGTTTTGGTTTCCTGTTCATTCAGCTGCTTACAGCTGCTGTGAGGAGCACTGAGAGGTGACCCTGCCTTCTGGTAAACATGGAGAATGCCCTTATGTTCTCTTTGAGTTTTCCCAATTGCTATACAGGTTTTGTGTATAATTCCTTCTCCTAAAAAAGGTGAATTCACCTCGAGAGAATAGAAGGTTTTCAAGGTCTTGCTGATGCTGGTTGATAAGATCACAGATAAACTTGCTGTAAATCCTAACTAGAGAACAATAGGCAATGACAGAGTAAGCTTTTCTCAGGGTTTTTTTTTTGTTTGTTTGTTTTTTTAAATGTTTTATGTGAAATAGCAGAGACACTAAATAGCCACTGAAATACTGCTTTGAAAGTGGACCTGAAGTAATGCTGAGGCCTGGGTGGGTATTTTGGTCACTAACCTGTCCCAGAGAGCAGATGTGGCTGCTTTCACCCACATCAGTGTTCACAGTATGGGAAGGTGACTTACATCATGTAGGAGTCAACCATGCTGCTCCCTAGGCCACTGATTTCACTAGCCACTAGCTGATCAACATGGACATCCAGGGAAGGCTGGAACAAATTCCAAATTGGTAGGAGACTTTAAACAGAAGAATCCCTATGAGTGCTGCGTTTCATGGTAGAATCTAGTCTTCATGGTTACCTTTCTTGAAATATCTGGTTCTGGATAAGACAAAACAGGGAGGTTTTGAAGTTTGACATACCTCTGATCTGAAAATGTGGTATGACGTAAGTATTTTCTGTTTATAAAACAGTCAGTCTCAGAAGCAAATAATAAGAAAAGTGGCTTCAACCTCGCTTCACCTCCAACTTAAAATCTTACTTTTTTTTTCTTTTTTTTTTTGTTTCACAGTATATTCACTCAGCTGGAATCATCCATCGGGTGAGTTCAGTCTTTGAGGTAATGAAAATGAACGGAGTGTGTCCCTCTGTGCATCAGTTGTGTTACTAAGGCATAGTTACAATGTATTTTAAAAGGTTGAAATAGTACTTGACTAACTCTCTGTGTTCTGCTACAGGACCTGAAGCCCAGTAACCTAGCTGTAAATGAAGACTGTGAATTGAGGGTAGGTATCATCATGCTGTTGTAACAAAGAGTGTTGTAAAAACTCAAGATGACAGTTTTCTAAGAAAACATTAGTTACCATTTTTTTGTCTCATTCCATTCATTTCAACTGTTTGCTACTTGCCCATTTCCATGAACATGTGTTTTCTCCCGAATGTTAATTTAGTATGAAAGCAAATATCTTTGCAAAATCCCTATGTACTCCACAGATGGTACATAGATAATAGTTTGGCCCCTGAGTGAGTACTTAATGGAGTATATCTTGAGAGTCTGACCTGTGATATGTATCTGCATCTGCCATGTATAGATAAAGCCTTGTAACAACTTTCATTTTTGTATCTATAGAACATACAAGCTAAATTAAATAATGATGGCAAAAAATATACCACTGTTACTAATTACAGGCAGTAAGACAAACAAACAAAACCCAACCAACCGAAAAGAACCCTGTAGTCCTTGCTTCTCAAGTGCTATTTTGATGTACACATCTATATAAATACATTTCTTGGTGTATCTGTGTGATATGATACTACATAGTAAGTATGAGACTCTGGAGAAGGAAAAGATGTCTTGTAGGTTTCTAAGCCTTTAAGCTTAAGAATGAGAAGTTAAACATTTCTCTATGACAGCCAGAAACATCTTTATTCCTGTTTCTAAGACTCTGATGTAATCACTTTATTCCAGCTGCAAAGGATGTAAGAAAAGACTCCAAATACTACAAGATCAGCAAAAAATCACAGTAATGACTAAGAGCAGTGCAGTTAGGTTCTTGCACTAATCCGGATCTGTGGTGAGAAACTGTAGTTCCTGTTTGATTTAGTGACACTTGCAGATGCTCAGCAAGTTTCCTGATTATCTCTTTAATGTCTTCATCCATGTATGTTCAGCATCTGTGGAGTTTTGTGGATCATCTGTGTTTGATCATGTACTCTAAAATGTGTACTGTATTTTGGTACTGTAAGTAAAGGAGACTTTTACTGGGTTTTTTATATTATTGTGAAATCTGTGCACCTCCCTGTCTAGCATTTGTTACACTGCTCTCTGCTTTGTTTATATTTATAGCTTTACTTCCTCAAATTATTTGTAATAGAACAAACTACTGGATTTTTCCAAGTACTAACAAAAAGGAAATAGAAACAAAAAGAAGGAAAGTGTGTATGTGTGCACATTTGATAGAAGGGATAAGCAGTTAAGGAAAAATATTGCCAAAATCCTTATAAAAATAGGGGCATTAGTGTTTGAGTTTCATGCCATTATTTGTGCCTTGTTTGCCTCATGCATTTTTCTTCACTTACTTAAGAAATAAATTATGCTTTTAAACTATATTGGAAGTAAAGATGTTAATTATTTATATCTTAATATTTTTCTTTAGGCTTTTTATATCTTTTAATTGGATTATAACTGAGGAATTTTGAATGATACTCTTGAAATTTTCTTATTCCCTATGAAAAGGATTATCCATCAGCTTAATAAATAATCCTGGATCTCATCACAGGAGATATTCAATGTTCTTATTCACATTTCTATGTGAAGAGATGCTAGCTAGCTCAGATGACTGACTTAACAGCACTGAGGCTCAGATGGTACCCTTTCACAGCAGTGTCTCTTCGAGCTAGGGTCCATAATTAGTGAGACAAACACTAACCAGAGAAAAGAATAGAAAGCAAAGAAATGAGCTGGGAAAATTCAGTTGAAATAACTTCCCATCAATGTAAACTTAGCAAGGGAAAGCATCTGGAGGGGAACACTTTGCAATCAAGCCTCTGTGTACATAAGCAGAGCTCCTTTGTTTGTTTTGGTGGGCAAGTTCTGCTGAAAACAAATGGGGCTTGATTTAAATTTACATTATTACATGGGATATATGTTTCTGTCCAAGGGGCATTGGGATAATATGTGATTTAAGTCAATGCTTAGACATAAGAAAATTAGACAACAGAAATTCTGCAGATTTGAGATCAGCTCATTTGGTCTTCAAATGGCCACTGGCACTTGCTGTTGGTGTTTTACACAAACACTCCCAGCTGATGATAATATTTCATTTTTTATAGCAACAGTGTTTATTTTTAGTAAATGAATGTCAGTGGAAAATTGAACTCAAGGCGAAATATAAAGTCTGCTTTAGAGAACAAAGCACCAGGTTCCTTGCAGTGGAAACAACTTTATGCAGCACCAGAGGCTGCAGGGATACAGCAGGGAGAGCGGATGAGCTCATCTGCCGACTGATGCTGTTTTAATTCACCGAGAGTGAGGGACTACAGAAAACTCAGAAATGAGTAATGGGAAAATCAGGACCTATAACAAAAGTGAAAGGGTTTTTTTTTTTAAATTATGATTTTATTTTTATTCTGTAGATTTTAGACTTTGGTTTAGCTCGTCAAACTGATGATGAAATGACTGGATATGTTGCAACAAGATGGTACAGAGCTCCAGAAATTATGTTAAACTGGATGCACTACAATCAAACAGGTAAACTGAGAAGACTTGTATTTTGCTACAGCTGGATTTAGTGATAGTTTTAAACCAAGAAGCAGCTGTGTTTAAGGATCTCTTTGATTCATTGTGCACATTTCTGTCTCTGTTTTTTGGCAGTTGACATATGGTCGGTTGGATGTATCATGGCAGAGCTATTGAAAGGAAAGGCTCTATTTCCAGGAAATGATTGTATCCTTAATATAAAACTTACAGTTCAACTATAAAAATACTCTCTAACTCTTCCTTTTTCTTCCCTAAGGACTTGAGTGTTTCTATGGACATGTTTTTGAGGTAACAAACTTGTAAAAGAGTAAACAATTTGCTAATCTTTCAGTTCAGTGTATATGACAACTGAATATGAGACCCACTGGTAGGATAAAAACCAGTAACAGATGTTTCTAAACAACAAAAAGTTACATTTATTCTTTTGTGTATCTGTATTTAAATAACCTAGTTACAACAGAGTAGATTTCTTCCATGTGTGGATCTTATTGAAATAACAAACTAATACTGAAGCTGAGTAAAGGCTCTATTTTTTCATCAGCTAATACAATTTTAAAAAACAGAACTGCTTTTAGGCTAAAAGTTCCAAACATGCAAATGAGTTAACTTTTAAGTAATAAGTGAATTAATAGGCCTATTGTGTCTTGTTATATTAAAAAAAGCCAGTAGTTCCAGAAATGTCACAGGAGCAACAAAGCCCTCTCTTTTCTGCAGCACTGTGCTGTGGTCCCTTATGGAGCATCAGGGATTTCCACTGACATTTCCTGTGCTGGCAGGAGCCAAAAAGAGATGTTGCTGAGGAGAGCAGTAAAATAATAAAAGAAAACAGAAGAAAAACTAATAATAAGGAAACAACTGCATCAGAGAGGGAAGCTTTTATTATGAGAAACAAAAAGCACATTCTTCCATACTGAATATTGACATTTCTTGCTACTCTGAAACCCCTCAAAAAGCAACTACTTATGCTAATACTAAGCTGTTGCTGGGTGCAAAGCATCATGACATTAGAATTGCCTGAAATAATCTGAAGAGAGCTGAGACCAAGTCTCCCCACTGGCCCTTCTATTGTGCTCAGCATCATTAGACTCTATTGTAATCACAGGCATTCTCCAGATGTTCATCAGCGGGAGATGTCTGTGCTCAGACTGTTTGATTACATAATATGTGATATTTGAAAAAATCAATATATCTAGTTTGAAAGAAATAAGATTTTTTTCATGGTTATAAAATATTGTCTACAATTATATGATTATATCAATTTAAATAAAGCTGTAAAATAATCTAGAGTGTTTATGTAAAGTGTAATATACTTTACAGGTCCTATATGACAATGAAAAATTAACATTTTCAAGGTTTTTAATCTTGTGACTGATATAAAACAGATTTTTAAAGGTACCAAATGAGAACTTTTCACTCGCCAGTCTTCAGATTAGTAATCTAGCCCTATGAGCTGTGTATTATATTAGACTGATCTTCAGAAATAATCCCTCAGATTGCTGAAACATAAATGTGCTATTAAGCTTAAAAACGTATTAAATTGGGAACTAGGACAGAAAAGCAATATTTTAATGCAGCTGACATACCTGACAAGTTAATATAGTACAGTAGAGAATGTGATACTCCAGGACTAGGGTTTAGCAGGTGTGAATTGATATCCTTCCATGGGCTATGGTGGAATTGTCTGGCTGAATGGTTTTAAACATCTTCATTATGTGCATGGAAGCTCATTAATTGTCTAAACCCAGAAGGATCGTGTACTGTTTATTTCCCTGAAATCATGCAGATATCGATCAGCTAAAGAGAATAATGGAAGTTGTGGGCACACCCAGTTCGGAACTTTTGAAGAAGATATCATCAGAACATGTGAGTTCACAGCTTCATTCAGTTAACTGACTTTCTGTCATTCTTTCTCTGATTGGCATTGTTTGTCACTGGCTGTGTTACATGGACACTCTGATTTGGAAATGAGCAAATACCTTAAAATGATCTCTGCTTTTTGCTGCTAGAATGCCACCATTCAAAAAATATGCTTTTGAAGGCATCCAGATGCCTTGACTGTCACCTGGAAAAATTTCGATACTTGTTCTCATGCACTCAGTTTTTGCAGAGAGTTAAGAAATTAGTCCTGATGATCTTTTAAATTGCTGTTATTCTTATAATTAAAAAAATTCAGAGTGGTGCTCAGCTCAGAGCATTATATTGTTGCTATTCAATCTGATGTCTGTAACTTTTATGCTTTCCATTGTTGTAAGGTTTCTAAACAGAGATGTATCCGAATCAAATGATGTATGTTCTGCATGAGTGCTCTATTTAGATCCCTAATTTGAAAATCATATTTATTCATCTCTCTAAATGCTTGCATGAGGTCCACTTTCTTGTTAATATTCATAGTTAAGAGTGGGCTTTTTAACTTTCCATGTGACTTCTTTAAAATAGTCATTTAATAAATGAACAATTTCCACCTAATTTCTCTGGTAAAATTATACTTAAAAGATTCATTGTAAGCAATAACTGTGGATAGCCAGCTGTCAGGAATAAGGACAACTCTTGTTTTAATTTAAAAAATTGTTTATTACAAGAAAAATAAATTGGAAAAATAACAGAGTCCGAATTCTTAAATTAAAATAATAGAAAAACCCCGAGGTCACAGGATCAGAGACTCTGGGAGCCAAACTGGTTATGTGCCCACAGCAGAAATCTTCAGCACTGGGTTGACTTCAGATAATCTGAGGCAAAATTCTCTTAAAATAAAATAAAAGGTCTCTGAACAGAGATAGGCCCTTCCCCTCCCCCACTTACCCAGAGCCAGGAGAGCAGCACATGTTTTCAAGAGCTCTGCCAGGAGGAAAAAGGGGTGGGTCTTTATAGGGGCCTGCCCTTTATACCCTCTTGGCCCTTCCCAGAATTCCCCACTGTCCAGCCCCATAGCCCAGTGTGATTGGTGGGTTTTGATGAGGTACATCAAAAGTACCTTTCACCAATTGGGCATTTGCTGGGGAGGGACATGGATTTACAGAGAGCATGGAAACTTCATAATTAAAAGGTATTTAACAATTACTATCTTAACAATTTTAATAACTATTAACTTGGTCATAAGATGATTTTTATATGCAAAAGCCAATCACCTAATTTTCATATATGACACCAGCTGAGGAATGAGATGTAGTATTGTTTGATAAAGGCAGGTGATGGGCACAGTGTAAGAGTTCAGATAAACAACAGCACACAGATACCTCCTGAGCTGCAGCTGTTTTCTTAAACCTTTCCTGTATACACCTCAGACTAATACTAATGGCTATTTCTCAGCTTGTGTATATATTGACAGATTTCTTGTGACCTTATTAATGAATACAGTAGTGGGTCAAGTAAGCAGGAGCAGCAGGGGAGCCAGAGCAACCCTGTATTTCCGGAAGGTATGAGCGTAATGAAACCTCATCATCACAGGCCAATACACAGTCCCAGAGTTTTTGGGTACTCAGCACCTGGGAATGGCTGGGGCAGGAGGCTAACTAAGCATCCGTCCTTTTGCCAGGGACTGCATCAACCAACAAATCTCAGACTGTGCTGTCCTAAGCATAGGTCCTTGTATAGTGTCATAGGTCCTTTTGTAGCCTTTATGTGTTACTAAGATCCCACAAGTTTTGCTGTAACGCATTCTCAGTAGTGTATACAAATGTGTTATTTACCCACAACTAGTGAGCTTTCTGATTGTGAGATTAACACCTTAAAGACTTGCTGGAAGTAATATCTGCTTTGTTCCTTTAATTTCTTGTGTTTCAGAGCATAACTCAGTGAGCTACAGGAATCCTGAAACTGTTTTATTTGGGCTAATTATATCTTTAGAGCACAGGCAGAACACAAAAACCAGGCTAATGAATGGAAGTGCTGCTAGGTCACCTCTGGGCTGCTGCTGCCTGATTAGAGGAGCAATGTCAAAGGAGACGCATACCTTGCTTGGAGATAATTGCCAGTTGCAAGGGAGTTCCTTCATTCTAGTTCTTCTTTACCATGTAGTTTGGCCTTATTGTTTAGGTATTTCTCAATGCAGCTTGCAGCCGTGGACAATTTTCAACATTCCTGTAACAGCAATGACAGAGATATGCTGAAATGCCAAGCCTATTTTCAGTTATAAGTAGAGGATTAAAGAATTGGAAACTAAAAGATCAATCTCATTGGATGTTTCAGCACAAGTTACTGAGGCGTTGGTTTTACATGTTAATATGAGTTTAAATAGTAATTGCTTTTCAGAATAGTTTAAACATTGGGATTCTCTTGGTTGGGTTTCTGTGGTGAGTATATAAGCAGAGGGAACAGGCTGGTAAGTAACGCTGCCGGAAGCGGGGCTGTGATGAGATAGCCACTACTCTCACAGAAGTCTCCCGCCA
>VZTH01007052.1:69872-156192 GCA_013397815.1 Aleadryas rufinucha | reverse complement strand
CCCTTCCAGGGCAGTGTCAGGAATAGTTCAGGGAGTAGCTGGTGGGAAGAGCCAGGCAAATTGCATGTTTCCTCTTTGAGAAGGAGGCTGAAAGAAAATCACAGGAGACCATGTTTCCCTGCAGAAAGAGAAATAATAACACAGAAAAATAATGCTAGAAGAAATAAGAGGTGACAATAAAGGAAGAAAACCTGGTGCTTCATAAAACAACTTCCAGCCTCTCCAGTTCTGCTGAAATAATTTAATATGAACATTGATTATTTTGGACTTCATATAAGGCTGCTCAAGAAAACAGGACTTTGAGGGTAATTGATATATACACCCCAAGTGACTTCACAGATCAGTTGAAAGCACCAAAGAACATATGATTAAACTTGGTTTTCTACTTCCTGGCTTCAAATCTCCCTAAAGTAGTGAATTTTTGAAGTCCAAATTACAGAGTATGCCAGGCTTCTTGAACTTTTACTCTATACAAATGTTACATAAAAAACACTGAACCAAAAAAAAACCAAACCCAAACCCAAACCAAACCAAACCAACAACAACAACAAAAAAACAAAAATAACCTCCCCCCCCCCAAAAAAACCCAAACCAACCAGCAAACCAAAAAAAACAACCCACAAGAGAAACCCCCAAACTTCAGAAAAAACTTTCCTCTATGAAGATTTTGGCAGATTGCATCTGCAATTCTATTACATCTTAACTGTAAAATACTGTAACGTCACTAGGACCAGCAGAGGAAATAGGTGAGCATCAGCCAGCTACAGCCAAACTGCTTGGAATGAACTCACTTTTATTCAAGAAAATTGTCAAATTAAGTGTGCAGTAATCACCTTTCTTGAACACCTTCCTTCCACAAGGGAATGCAGGAAAATTTAAAGGAGAAAAGTAGCCCTGATTTTTTTATTGATGCTATTTGAACAGGTTTGTTTAAAACTTCTTTAGGTACTCCTAAATCTGTTAGGCATCAGGCAAGATGCCTGCATCAATGGAAGGGATGTACTGCAGACCTGTTACTTGGGTTGTGAGGTTAGATGACATCACCCCCCATCACGGGATGGACATGAGATTCATTCTCTGGATGGAAATCTTGTGATTACCCAAGATGGAAATCTTGTGTTTGACAATAGAGTACAGCCCAGCCCGTGTGCCCGGGCTCTCTCATCGCACCAAGGCTCCTGCTTGCCTCCTCCTGCCTCCCAAGCTCCTCACAAGTAAGAAGACCAGGTCTTTCAATTACCATGCATTTCTAGGCCATAGAAATCAAACTGGAAAAACTATCTGTGATGGAGGTCAGAATATTGCGAAGAGCTTGTTCCAGTGCAGCTTGATTTACATTTCAGCCTCAGCTCCAAAGATTATCCCTGCCTGAGGCGAAAATGCACCGGAAGAACAATAAGCGAGACTGCAGGTCTCAGCTGTCTGGACCAGATTTTTATCCTCCTCTGTTTTGAGATGCTAATGGATAGCATTGTATATAAATCAGGTGGTGCCTATCATTTCGGTGATGGGATAGCATGGCATAGCTAGAGCAGCCAAATGATGGTGGACTGTGTGCTTCATGTGCAGGAGCTGTGGCTTAGGTGCCATGAAGGATGGTGGCCCAGTCTGGCGTGCGATTGGAAACTCTGGGAACATAAGATGGAATTATAAGGCAGGGGAGGATGGACTCATCCGGGTTGGGTGCTATTCCAGGAATAGCAAAAATATACAAAATTTTCATTATTCAGTCTTCTTCTCCTGTCAGGCTAAGGAAGAAATTAAATGTTTATAATTTATTCTGTATAGCATAATCATGACTACAGGTTTATTCATCTCTATGCAATTTTAATAGGAAGTGATACAGCTTCTACAATCTTTCTGCACAATCTCAAGGCTCTTAAAATGCCTCATTAAAAGGATGCAGAAAAGTACTAAGATTTCCTGTATTGTTATATTTCTCTACTTATATTTCCTTACTCACAGACACAAAGGATCATGGAATGATAGAATGATTTGGATTGGAAGAGGACCTTTAAAATCATCTTGTTCCAACTCCCCTGGCATGGGCAGGGACACTGTCAACTAAACCAGGTTGCACAGAGCCCATTCAACTTGGCCTTTAACACCTCCAGGGATAGGGCATCCCCATCTTCCCTGTTCAACCTGTTCTACTGCCTAAATGCACTCAAAGAATTTTTTCCCAATATCTAACCTAAACCTACTCTCTTTCAGTTTGAACCCATTCCTTCTCGTCCTGTCACTACATGTCCTTGTCAATAGTCTTGTTCCATCTTTCCTAAAAGACCCCTTCAGGTACTAGAAGGACACAATTAGGTCACCCTGAAGCCTTCTCTTTTCCAGGCTGAATAATCTCAATTCTCTCAGCCTTTCCTCATCCGAGAGGTGCCTCATCCCTCTGATCAACTTGGTGGCCCTCCTCTGGACTTGCTCCAGCAGGTCAATATCCTTCTTTTGGGGGGACGCCAGAGCTGGATGCAGCACTGCAGATGGGGCCTCACCAGAGCAGATTACAGGGACAGAATCCCCCCCCTCACCCTGCTGGCCACACTGCTTTTGATGCAGCCCAGGAGACGTTTGTTTTTCTGGGATGCAAGTGCACATTGCTGGGTCATGTCCAACCTCCCACCCACCAGCACTCCCAAGTCCTTCTCAGCAGGACTGCTTATGATCTGTTCATCCCCCAGCCCGTGTTGATACCGGGGGTTGCCCTGATCCAGGTGCAGCACCAGCACTTGGTCTTGTTAAACTCCATGGGATTCTCATGGCCACGTTTCTTGTGCTTCTCCAGCTCCCTCTGGATGGCATCCTGCCCTTCAGGAGTGTGAACTGCGCCACTAAACTCAGTGCCATAAAGAAGTTGTCAGAAGTGGGATTCGAACCCACGCCTCCAGGGGAGACTGCGACCTGAACGCAGCGCCTTAGACCGCTCGGCCATCCTGACCTGTCTGGATACACAGAAAATTCAGTTGGACGCCTCTACACACCATTTGCAACGACTTGTGAAAGCAAGTTTGGGTGAGGAGCTTGCAATGTACCAAAAATATTTCTGCAAACAGCAAGAGGAGGCTGTAAATACTGCTCTTGTTTTCTTTTTTGTTTTTTGAGTGTGGTTCTTTTCTTTAATATGATTTCTGGCCTTAGCATTATTTGAAATTCCTTATGAGAACAGTTGAATTTCTCATATTATTAAGATTAGATTTGCAGACATTTGAAATCAACATTTGTAAGAACTAACATTAAAGAGTGGGAAAAGAATATCTCCAGGAATGCATGTCAACATAGCATCTTTTCAGATACTGGTAGACACTTTTTTCTTTATAATACCATTGCTCGCTTAGGCATATAAAAAATCCCCAAAATATTTTACCAACTGGCTTGTTCTGATGACATGAACAGATGAAAAGTTAAATAAAATGCTAAGTACACATGGTGTACTTTTTCTCCAGCTTCTTCAGGTTAAATTCTTCATCAATTTGTTGTCTGGGTGAGATTCTTGTCATTAGTATGTAGAATAATGAAAAATTTGCATTAGTGTGTACTCATACTAAGCCTGATCTCCAGTGCTTGCTTTCAGATAAGTAAGTGAAGTCACTGGTCAGATTTATGAAGAACCAAGCAGGTAAGTTTGCCCCCCTGCTGATACAACGGTAGTTACTAACTTCAAACAATCTGATTGTGTGTCAAGAGAGTTGGACTGTCAGATGCTGCAAAAACTGCAATTTTTCTAATTTTCAACATCCTACTCTACCACTTCTGGCACCACTTTATTCCAACGTCAACATAGCTTCCTTGCTGAATTTAGCTTTTGCAATGCAAAAGAATTCAAATCTCCTCTGAGTCCAAGACAGTGTTTTTGTCTCTCCTGTTTCACTCATTGGTCCTCAGACAAGATGGACAATGGCAACCAGAAGAGATTCTGCCCCAGCCTTGTGTGGGGATGTGGAAACTGATGGTTCCTTCCCAGGTCAGGTAGCCACCACTGAACACAGCCAGGGTCCTGGAGCCTGTCATGGACCAAATACAGAGCTGGGGAGGTGAGCAATATATTATTCCCTGGTGTGTTTTGGGGACAGAAAACAAATGTGTCTGGAGAGAGGGGGTGTGTGTTGGTGCCTGAAAGCAGCCCCAACAGCAAGTTTGGCTATAAATACACTGGTAGGGACCTGGAGGGTTGGTGCAGGAGCTGGTGTGCACAACTGCAGCCCTCAATCTCAGGGCTGCCTCTTAGTTTAAGAGAGAAAACCAAAACTACTTGGTTTGTTTAAAACACTGTGAAAAAGTTGTGACAGAAAATTCACCAGTATTTCAATCAACTGTTTTTATTATATATTTACCCATTTGAAGTGCGGCTTTTCTCTGCCAGTGGCAATCAGTTTGTGTCTAGGAGTAAGCTATTGCCTAGACTAAATGCTGCATTCCAACTTCAAATATTATTCCCAAGGAAAAACATATGCAGATGTTTTCCCTTGGGTATAGAGTGCTACCGGTGGATTGAAAATTTATAGTTTGCCCAGTGTGATAAACAAGATGAAGTAGGTACTTTTAATACAAGCATTAAGTGTCAAATCATCACTGTATGAGTCTTTTCAGAGGCTCGAATGCCATTCTGAACAGAGATACTTTCCTGGAGTCTACGACATATGTTTGAACTTCAAATACATATTTAAGCAAAAAATGGTAGATGTGAGAGGTTTTTTTAACCTAAGGCCTTGTGCTGCAGTTTTCATAGTTTCCCAGCTTTAGTTGAACATCAGTGGGAGATTGCTCACTAAGAGCCTAGTTTGAATCTGATTTTGCAGTTCTTGGCATAGATTTTAAAACTGGTAGACAAAATTCCTGACCTGTCTCAGGGAATCAGAATAAACAATCAAAACTGGTCCTTTGGTGGGTCTAAAATCTGAGTATGTAAATACTTGAAGTACACCTTAATACATAGGATTTATTAATGTTTTCTCTGCTGCAGGGCAGCACCTTGTTTAGCCAGTTATTTTTTTCCATCAGTATTTTTTCTTGTTTAACTTAAATGAAAACCTACTGCAGCTAAGCTAAGGAGGAAACTGTCTATAAAAGTAGCAGAGGAATAGTTTTAGTGGAACAACGGGATTTAAAATTGCAAAGAATTTCAAAGAATAAAATATAAACACACAAATACGTAACAAAAAAGCAGTTCATGCACGACGTGTCCAGATCTGAATGCATAATGAGTGCTAGAGGGTGATGCCAAAATACAGGCAAAGTTCAGAAAAAAATATAAACAAAGAAAAACCTTTGCCTAAAGTTTAGGAAATTTATGTAATTTACATTTCAATGGCTCCCATGCTGATGACAAAGCTTTATTATGAAGTTATATATGACAACTTGTGTGTGGGCTTTCACACAACTGAGTTCCTCAGCTGGTTATCACCAAAATATTGAGTGGAACCAGGCTTAGTCAGGAAGCTGGTGTTCCACATCTCAACAGGGTAAGAAATTTTGCCTCAGCCTCGACTATTCAGGCACCAAAATTATATTTTATTCTGGGCTGTTTTTCAAACTGAAAAAACCTCTGGTGTGTGAGTCTCACACTGAGTGCACAAAGGGGCAAAGAGAATTTCTCATCAAGCTCCCAAATCTCCATGAGGCAAATTAAAAGTCAAGGAAGAACCTACAGCCAGAACTTAAAAGAATAAAAGAAAATGCAAATCTTGAACTGGAAAAACACTTTCTAACTTTTCCATCAAATATTAATCATAAATCTTTTGTTTTCATCTCTCTTCTATCAGGTAAAAATCAGATTAGGAAACCAAATTAAAAAGCAATAAAATAGGCAACAACCCCACTGCAGTACTGTTTTCCAGAAATCAGAATAAAATTTAATCAGCATCAGTTTCCATGCCTATTTCTCTGACCTGTTTAACACATTGATATGTCAGTGATAACTAGAATGTGTAGGCAACCTTAGAAAGAGAATGAAGAAATATTTTATGCATTCACATCACTTGGAGAATTGTTTACCTACACTGAATAAAAGCATCTTGATTCTATATTAATCTCATTGTCATTTTCTCCCTCGTAGGGAACCCATTAAAACATTTTTCATGAGTTTATCTCAGGTTGCCAAGGTGACATCTACTTTTTCTCCTCAACAACCCCCACTTGATGACCTTTCTGTCTGATAACACAGGCCTGATTCCTCCACAGTTCTGTTCCTTTTGGCTACTACTCTTTTCCCCTTTGGTATTACTGACTGTTACGTTTCCATGGAGTCAGGAGGCAAAAAGCATTTTATGGGAAAGGTATGAAATTCCACTGAAGTCTGTCTCACTTCCTTACTTCTGTTTTCCTATCCATGAATGGGCTTTTACTGGGCATCCTCTGGGAAAGGGAGGTCAGCACCAGCTCCTCTCCCTGGTAGAGTTTCTCTTTCATTCTTGCAGACATCAACTGTCACCTGCAGAGCATTATTGCCTGGTATTCCTCCTATAATCATAAGGTGGGTTTTTTAATTAATATGCCTATCCATCTCAACAATTTCTCACATTCTGATATCTAATAGAAAAATGTGTCTTTGTAGTGGTTTAAGCCCAGTCAGCAGCCAAGCCCCACACAGCCACTCACTCACTCCCTTACTAGCAGGGCTGGGGAGAGGACTGGAAGGGTAAAAGCTGGAAAACTCATGGGCTGAGATAAAGACAGCATAATACCAAAAGCAAAAGTAACGCACATGAACAAAGCAAAACAAGGAATTAATTCACTGCTTCCCATGGTCAGGCAGGTGTTCAGCCATGCCCAGGACAGCAGGGCCCCATCACATAACAGTGACTTGGGCAGACAAATGCCATCACTACAAACATCCCCCCTTCCTCCTCTTCCCCTCACTTTATATACTGTGCATGACACCATATGGTCTGGAACATCCCTTCGGTCAGTTGGGGTCACCTGTCCTGGCTGCGTCTCCTCCCACCCTCCCATGCACTCCCAGCCTCCTCACCAGTGTGGCAGCAGAAAAATCAGAAAAGGCCTTGGCTCTGCTAAGCAGTAACAAAACCATCTCCACAGTATCAACCCTGCATTCAGCACAAACCCAAAATACAGCCCCATACTGGCCACTGTGAAGAAAATTAACTCTACCCCAGCCAAAACCAGCACAGTCTTTTATTCATATTTTGGGAAAAACTGTCTCAGCAGTAGCAAAACTGGAGTTACTAAACTTGCTTTCCAGTTTTGGAGCTCTGCTAGTGGTCCGTGTGCATCTCATTAGCCATCATGCAGCTCTCAGGCCCTGTCCAGCCTGTGCTCATTGTGAAGAGACAGGTTTACCTGCTGACAAGAATGTGTTGGCTTTTTCCTTTTAATTTCTGTATAAAACTCTATGAAAATTTCTATAAATTTCTGTAGATCAATCTGTATATCTCCTAAAGCAGTTATTAATACCACTGTAAATTCACTGCTTTCAGACTCAAAAAGAGGATAAATTGCTTTTGAACATTCAACAGCATTTATCATTAAAGTATACATATGACACAGCTGGGAAACTTTTCAACCACCTCCTCACAGAAAATTTCAGGGTCAAGTTTCCTTACTTGTTTGATTGTATGAACAGTCATGTGGAATCACAGACATTTTCAATTTCTTCTGGCAAGAGAAGCAGCAAACAGGAGATAACAAAGTGTTATACCTAGTTAAGAAGAAAAATATCATGGTATGTTTATTCTTTTTTTTCAAAACATCTAAGCTAAGTGCAAACACAATGATTTTGACTTGAGACTTTTAATGTAAAAGCCAAGTTTATATGTTAATTTTAGCATCCAAATGTCTGCAAAGGCAGCTATTAATTTATGTACATGCTGGATTGTGCATAATTTTTGTGCATTTTTAAGCATTAGCTTAGCTTTGTTAGTTATTCATGTTAAGCACTTTATTCAGACTAGCATTGAAAGAATGAAAATTATGGGCCATTTGTCATGTAGTTATGCTCTTAAATGACTTATAAAAGCTAGCTGGGTTCAAGATTCTATATAGTGGAATCAAGCACTAATAATTATGATGATGAATACTGTAACGGATAAGTAAACAGAAGTGTTTAACAAGTGAGAGACTAATATAGTATTTCCCAACTAACATGCCTGCTATCTGGTTTTGGGAATTGTGTTATAACTTTTGTTTTTCTGTCTGAATGTATGAATGTATGAATTTGGGGAGGTGGAAGGCAATAATCAATGAAATAATGTGTTCTGCCCTAAAATGTATTATCCTGTGTCCATCACCCTGTCTACAGAAGGATTGCTCCCTAAGACCACATTATTCAAGCTTTATTAAATGATGAGGAAGACTATCTATTAGTCTCAGACTATGCATCCAATAACCCTTTTTGAGGCTATTAGATTATTGACTACTAATCCTTTTATATCTGGGATTTTGTTCCTTGGTAAATAGCATAATCTTCGATTCATTCTAGTATGACTTTACAAAAACAATTACAACTTTTATATACTCTAGATGAGCTCTGTCTGTGGACTGCCAAAGTGGTGGTACAACTTCACATCTTTGGCTTGTTAACAGACATGTTTACTGATGAAATATTTGTCTTTCTTTCTTTCTGATTCTTCCTGGTTCTTTCTGATTCTTCCTGGTTCTTCCTGATTCAGGAAGATCTTAATGAACAAAAGCAGAAAAAAAAAGTAGAAGTTGAACTAATAATATTTATCCCACTGTATTGAGAAAACCCTTTGTGAATTTTGTAACTTCACAGGTTGTAGTTCTCATATTTGTTAGTTTGAAAATTTTCAATGAAGATTCATTATTCTCCAGTCCTTGGTTTTAAATTGCAACTATCCTATTTGGAGAGGAAAAATAATAGTGTGGGACCTAGCAGATATTTGAAAAATGAATAGTTGAAGCAAACCTTACACAACCACTATTCAAACACATTGGCAAGTATCTGCTAATAAAAAAGACATTTTCAAAATACTGTTTGAGATTGTCATTTAATTTGATCTCCTGGTAGTAGCATAAACTAAGAAGAGTAGAAAGGAAATAGATTACACAAATTTAATCTTCTTTTGGCTTGTTGAACAGAATTCTGTCTGAAAATGCTTTTTCTAAATGCTAAAACACAATAGCATTGTACTCTTTATTATGCATTTGTTCATAAATGTTGTCAGATTTCAGGCATGGGAAATGCAAAAGTTCTAATGACAGAGGTGGCACAAAATGGGAATCTGCACGTGTCTGTATCCATGTCTCTTGATCCTGGCTTCACAAAGGGAATTTCTTGGGCTAGGAGGTTTGCCAATCCCCTTCTTTGTTCTTTCTGAAGCAAAAAGTACCTACAAGCTATGGTGTGCTCTCATCCTTTCTGGCTAAAGCTTTACATAATCCACTGAGGAGAAACCATAAATCATGGGGAAACCTGGTGTGGACTTGCAAAAGTAAGCTAGAGCTGAAACATTCCTGAGACACCTGATCCATTGAGTTCCCTCAATACACTCTGGCATGAAATTACCCTTTATCCTATGGAGCTCAAAATCACATATTTAAATAAAGATCTGAGACAAAATTGTGCTATAGGTAAAGGGAGATTATTTTTTTTTTCACCTTACAGGAGGCTAAAACTTTGGTGTTACTGTCATTCATCAGATACAGTCAACAAAGCACAATATAAACCTTTACTTTTTGTGAAACCTGCCCTCCCTCTTTACCACAGAGCTTATGTGGAATGCATATTGACATTCTTCAAACAGTAGTTTTCAGGATCCTGTCTGTTGTCTCACATACAGAACAATCTTCTCAGTGGGGCTTTGATGTATTAGGAAAGGATGGTGTTGTTGAGCACGGAAAAGCTATTTTGCAATCATAACTCCAGGTTTGAATATTAGCTGCTCATGGCTGGGTTTTTTTTATTAAGATCAGGCAGGAGCTTTTAACAACAGAGAACATTGTTGGGTGCTTTCTCATGCATAATTCGGAGAGCCTGTAGAAGTGTGACATTTTCAAAAACAGGTTTTCAGAGGAAAAGAGAGAGCCTTGATTAGGAAGTTACCCACAGTGTGCTTGCTGGAAGATGAACAAAGAAAAGTTATCTGTGAGGAGAAACAGTATTCCTTGGCTAACATTACATTGCTACTCTTTCATTTTTGCAAAGAGAAGAAAATAAACTACTCTTCTAAGAGTACCTGTCTTATTTTCTATTCTCTATATGAGACTAATCTGTTTTTCTACCAAAGTACAGAAGAACAAATTAAAGTTAGTAAACGCAATAGCTAGTGGTGGCCTGTGTAGTTCTCTGGGAGCACAATTTTTCAATAGTCCAGACTTTAAGGGAAACTATGGCAATGAGTAAGTTTTCAGGATATGGCTAGGACTATTAAGTCTCACTTTCATCAAGTTTATGAACAAGTACAAGGTTTGCACTTTTTTCTGGCCCATCTAATATTTTTTAGCAAACTATTGGCTAGAACAAAATTATTAACTTGAGCCATAGGGCAATATTGAAATAAAAGATGAAAAAAATGGTAAAAAATAAAGTTTGTGTGTTTAAATTTGGTGTAGGCTGAATTTACCTTTTTTTTTTTTACTTCAAATATGGCTTAGGGATGTTATTGTATATTTACTAACATTTCATTAGGCTAAAGTCTATATTTAGATGGAGCATATTTTTCTTATCTTGCATTTCACTGGAGCAGTGCCTGCTGTTGACATGTATTGATAATTTAAACCCGGAATTAGTGTTGCGGTGTTACTATTTCTGAAAGAAAAACCATGTTCAAGTGGCAGATGCTTATGACTCTACTATGATATTAGCTTTTCCTTCTTTGCAGCTCCATATTTTATACAGGGTTAATTACCCTGAAGAGTCTAAAGCTATGTGGGTTGGTTCACCAGCTGCTTCTTTTGTTAATTTCACAGCAGGATCTGTACATGTGCTGTTTCCCCACTGCCCTCACACACAGGCACATGCTGTATTATCCTGCAGTTGCCCTGGAGTCTGGACATGGCCTATTGTGTATGAGACCTGGGACTTCAAACAAATCCATTTAAATCATTGGAGAGATTTCTAGTCACTTGCACAATTTTTGGATCAGTCCTGCAGGCTCCTAGGCACACTACAGTGTGCTGAAACCCATGTCTGAAATGCAAATGGTGGGACTGAAACTTTGGAGTAACTCTAATTCCTTCAGCAATGCCACCTAGACATGCAACACAGGTTTTACACATTTTACACTCAGTTTGTTTCTTCAGAACAGAATTTCTAGGCATATCCATTCATATGCAATCAAACCAGAGCATTAATCTTTTCCTTTTAACAAAAGGAAACTAGATCTTCGTACTGTGTTTGCTGCACTTGCAACTTGCCCTGTCCAACAGCAAGTAGCCATATACTTGGCTTGCTGCTCTTTTATTTCAACACTGCCTTGTGAGGATGTCTGCAGGGCTGGACTGTACAGCTCCATTCCTTCTTAAATTTATTTCTAAAGGAAAACTATACACTGTTGTCTGCAAAGCTTACTGCTCCAGTTGGCCAATGTATACTGTAGTTTAATCCGAATTTGTTCTACTACCCACGCATCTTAGCCAGCCACCAGCCTGCAAGTCCACTGGAGAATATTAGTTTCATACATTCTGCTCCCACTCTAGATCTGAAGCCCTAATAGCATGAGAACACTGATTTAGCTGTTCCAAACCAAATCCCAGCCTATCTCAGGTACATTTAACTCTTCGTAGGCAAAACGTGTGTTAAGGTTCACCTAAATTTGTATTGAACAATTCCCACTGAAATGTGTGGGGCTATTAGTCTTAAATTAGGCTTACACAAATAAGAGGATGAAGGAATTCTTCCAAATTTGTTTTGATTCTCCTCAGAATTAGGACTCCCCAGCCAGTCCTGTTCTTACACTTCTGTGGGCTGCTGAGGTGCCTGGAAACACACATATGACAGCCCTGGAGTTCATCACCTTGCCCTTGCTCTCCTTGGATTTACCAACCTCCTCACACTGGCCATGTAATAATTTCCTAGATAAATCTGGAGCTACTAGGACACTTTTTGTTGCTGCAGCCCATTACCAGATACTGAAGGGATTCAAACAGTTGAAATACCTTAATTATTATGATTCAGGATCCCAGAATTCAGTCCTCAAACAGCAGAAATTAAAATATTTTTAGCAACTAACATTTCCATCTAATTTAATATTTTTATTCAGCAAAAATTATTTTCTAGTTACAGTATGAAGTGTTTTTTCAAGCAAAGGGGATTAATTTTACCTTTCTTTAACCTGCAGACCTCTAAACAACAATAATTATAACTTGGTTCATACGTGAATATGTTTTTCAAAGTAGGGAATTGTTTAGATGCAGCAAGTTATTGTTGTGAGCTTAAAAGAAAATCCTCTGGGTGTAAAGCAAATTAAAAAGAGCAGGGGAGTACCTATCAGATCTGCCGTGGATCCCTGCCAGTGTTTTCAAGGAATGTGAGAGCCTTACCCTCCTACTGCAGCCCTTGTTCCCTGCCCCATTCATATCAGACCTCACAATAAAGTGGGTGTTGCTCAAGAACTGCTGCTCAGTTTTCTTCCATGTACACATTTCCTTGTGTGATGGCAAAGACCACTTATAATGGATGTTGACTTAGATATGAAAAGATTGTTTGGGAGTCACCTGCCTGTATTGAACAGCCCAGAAAAGGAAAGTTGGAAACACTAATGTACCGGTACCAGCCCTAGTCAGTCCATCTTAAAGAATATTCCTTAAAAATTAGTCTACTGCATGTGTTCCTGACCCTAAATGTCTGAAATAGCTCTGAGTCTCAGCTCTTTGTGTAATTATCCTCTCTACCACCTTCAACATATTGCAATAGTGAAGAACTCATTGAATTGAATACTCCGTGGTTTTTTTAACTACCCACATCATGGATATCATTTCTTTGCATGCTGTTCTTCCTCTGGGAAAGCATATTCTTGAATTATTTAGAGAAGATTAATCCTACAATCCTACTTCAGCATGTAATCTTGGGAGACCAAAAACATGTTACTTGATTCCTAAAGTTTGTACAATCCACATAAAAGCTATAATAATAATGGCAGTGAAACTTATTTTTCTAAGATATTTGCAATTGTGTGATTTATCTTTTAAGCTTCAGCATCTTTCATCTATCACATCAAAAATTTTCTGTGAAAATTTTATTGGAAAAAAATAAATAGTTCAGATTTGTGTTGTGTCTGGCATCTTTCTTGTTTTGTCTTTTCTCCTTATTAAATACTGTATTCCCCTTCTTGTTATAGATTTGTCTGAAGTGATCTAATTTTTTAATGGAACAGATTGCAATGATGTATAAAAGCTATTCAAGAGTAAAAAGCCCATTTAACTTCTCTGTTTTTGTTATTCTGCTTAGCAGCTTCCTACAATATTCTTGCACACCTAAATATGAAATTTTAAAACCTGATTCCTTCTAATAGTGCATATTGAGATTCCAACAGCAATACTGGACCATAAAATATAGAAAATGCCAACTAAGGATTTAGGGTGTATACAAGAGATCACTTGTCCTTTCCTCCCTTTAACTATATTTAGACATGCTTATATCAACTCAGAGCAATTGCATGATGTTTCCAACATAATGTTCAATTCAATTTAAGTGTTCTTATGTTTCTGAAATTATCATTTCACTTAAAACTGTATGAAAAATTGTCTTTGTTTCTTCCTTTTTGACTTATGAGTAGTAAGAGATATAATGGAAGAGTTATAAAATACAGTACTGGATCTTACAAGGAGAAAAAGATAGAGAACACTTCCTACTGACTGGATTTTTCTAGAAGGAGAAAAAAATCAAACTAATACTGCAGAGAATTTTTTCCAGTGCAAAGAAAAGTTTTCTCCCCCAAAAAAATCTCAGAAATTCCGAGAAAATTATGCTTTTGTGGCTTCATCACAAAAATTGATAAATTTTTCTCTCTCAGTCTCAGAATAAATTTCATTACACAATTCTGATCAGCCTGCCATTTTTGAAAAGAATTAGAAAGTCTATAGAATCATTCATGATCATTGTCAACTGAGAACCAATAGCAAGCAATCAAGTTACTCATTATATAAAAAGGATAACAACTATAAATAACACAATTATCTGTGATTTCTGATAGATTTTTAAAATTGTCCTTCTAAGAAGGGTTGCTATTTTAATCTAAAGTAACTTAAATATTTCAATAAATCCTGTCTTTCAAGACTAGGTCAAAGATCAATGGTAGATTTGCCAAAAATTGTACATCTGTTTTGTCAGTGAAGACTAAAGAAATTTAAAAAAATTATGTTCTCCTGCTCAAAAGAAAATATCATAGAAAACAGCTTAATCACTTACTCATATTGTTGACAAAAGGAATAAATGCAAGCAATTGTGACTGCATTAATTTGCATTAATAGTTCAAGTCCATTATATAGTTCTACCATTTGAGAAGACTTCAAGTAATTGTCTTCAGCAGTGATATTAAAAAATAAAACCCCTTCAACACAAAAATGAATCATTCATTTCCAGGTTTTATTTTCTAGCACAAAAATTCAATTAATTAGTAGTCAAGGGATTATTAACTGTGAGAAATTTAAGCAATGCCTAGGTCATTTCAGGACCAGAGCTGATCTCTTGTTCTACTACATTTTTCTTTTAGATTCCTCACCAGTAAAACCAAATATTTTTTAATCAAAATAAAATTCTTCTTAAGATATGTCCGTATTTAACCTATCTCAGAAAAACCAAAAGCCATTAAATGTAAACATCCACATTTCAGGGAGCAACTCATGTTGTTGAAACAACTCATGAGGAACAACTCATGGTTGCTTTGAAACAGCTTAATTTGAAGTGAACATGCAATGTCCAGATACTTTAGGAGAATGTAAGCACATGGACACTGGGGAACAGCCAATGTTCAAGCCTTGTCAGCTGTGCTTGAAACCTTAACTGTGTTTAACTGTACCTGCAGGACTGTTCTGTTTAATCACCTTTAAGGAAATGGGTTTTATTTGCTTCAGTCCTGTTCTTCTTGCCAAATATGTTAGCGAGTTGTTTTTACTGTCCCGTGGAAGGTGTTATCCTTTTTTTGCTGTTGTTGTACATGTGATACTTTTGCAGGTTCCTTTCTTCTTTTCTTCAGACAATATCTCTGGTGACATTATGGGGAACAACATCCATCAGGAAACTGAAAAAAATCCAAGAAACACAGCAAAATTCTGTGTTCCAGCACAGAGCTAGCAGGTTCAGAACTAGCATCATCCTCTGTTAATGCTGTCCCTATCAAGTACTCTGAATAAGCTGTCAATGCTATTATGTGAGAGAGAACACAGACCTCTTCAAAGACTGCTGTGCCATCCAACACAAAGGGTGAGCAAGCCACATCTCCTTTCTTTTCATACAGCTGCATCATTATAGGCAGAGCGAGACCCTTCTTGTACAATGCTTGAGTAAGCAAACTCTGTGTGGACATTGCTGGGAGAGAATAAATATCAGTATTACAAACCTCCCTCTGCTGTCACAGCAGTTTGTAGAACTGAAAGAGAAACAAGGTTTAATTTGAGGGGGGTTCTGCCGTGGGACAGACATGAAGCAGATCTGTAGAATTGACCTTCCCCTGCCTCTTCTCCAAGCACTTCCACAGCCTGACCCAGGAAATGATTCTGCTGTCATTGATATTATGGGGAGGGGCAGTGACTCCCCAGGCAGGGGCTCTCCTTGGGGTGGCAGATGCTGCATTTTCTGCTGACTGCAAAGTAAAATAAACTGGGGCAAAAGCACAAAATAACAACACTGATAAAGCAGCCATTGAACTCACCATGTCCCTGTCCCAACTCACTACATTCTCCACTTGATGTGTCAATTTTTAATGCCTGATAGAGATATGGGCTGGGGAGCTGTAGCCACTAGAGAGCAATGGACCGTGTGGCCATCGTCTTCCTCCCTGGCCTACCACATCTGTCAGATCTATAGGAACTGGGGGTCAATTGGCTCCATTTACCTTGTAGTGCACACCAGGAGTAGAGGCAGCTGGTCTTGCCAGCTGGAGACCTCCATCAAGCAGAGTAGGGAGATTTGCTGCAGGCCAGCTCCTCTGCAGCCCCTATGTCCCCACGCCCATGAGTGTTTGTGGTGTTGCGTGGGCTGCTGAGATGGCTCTCTGGCTGGGGTCATGTGAGAACAACTGGTTCATGTGCTCCAAGGTACTTTGGGGGTCAATAAGGTGATTCACTCCTCATCAGAAAAAAAAAGTGCTAGTGGAGACTGCTCATTTCTGTCCAGTTGATCCACTCCATCCAGGCTCTGTTGGTGAAGTGTATAGATCGTATAGGATCTGCCACAAGTCACTAAGGAGCTGGTGCTGAAGTCTGCAGACCAAAGATTATTCTTATCAAACCTTTATGTTGTATTCCTTTCATGTGCAAACACATACTATTCAATGCTCTCTCCTGAAGAATTTCCTGCTGGTGAGGATGGAGTAATTGGTTACAGGTCTTCAGCAACTGCAAGAAATACTTCCTCTCTCTCAGTATCCAAAACATATTATGTAGATGGATTATTTTTATGGTGGTGGTGGCCTATATAAACAAATGTTGAAAAATCCCATACAGTTTGGATAAAAGCATTGACTACCTCATAATCTTGTGATATGCTCTACAGTTTGGGCAAAAGTCAATGTCTCTGTCTCCTTGAGTAAGAGCCAATGAGCAGATATGCACTTTGGCATGGTGAAACAAAATGAGTTTGTCAGCATGAACACAGTTCTGGTTTTAATTTCAGAGCTGGTCAAATCATCAGAGCATGGTGGTTTGCAGGCTGGTGGGTAAAGGGTCTCCTCATTCTGCTGAGAGTTCTGGAAATGTATTGCTAAGGAGTTGTAAACAAATATCTCCACTTTCTTAAGCACTGTCAGTTGAGAGGAACTCTAGTAGTACTCATCATGTCCAGAAGTATATTTTTAGCTGGATCAGATGTGTAGAGGTTCACTAAAGTTTTAGCATTGTTTTCCTACTCATTGAGATGAAGAAAGGCTACTTATATTTTAATTTTCTTGATAACAACAGCTTATGTTTTATTTTATGTGTTGTGCCTTATGTACACAGCTCAGTTAAAGGTAGTAAGTACTCTACTGTTTGCAGATTGCATGCTCATTGACAGCACTCAGTGCTGAAGTCAGCCTGGAATCTATTTATTCATGGTTTCTCTTTTAACAACGTGGGGAGAAAAACAGTTTTGCCAAGTAAAGAAAAAAAGACAGCTTAATATCATGAAAATCAGCTTGACCAGGGCTGTATCCTTGGAGCCACAACTGAGACAGTCACAGGAAGCCACCTAAGCTTGCTAGAAAAAGAGCATCAGAAAAAGTCTTCCCTGACATATGAGATATATTTGAATTCCTGAGCACAACAACTGGGTAACGAAGTTGTCAAACACACTCTGTCTTTAATCCAAACTTATTTCTTGATTACTCAAGCGGAAAATTAGTGGAGAGGAAAGGAGCACTATAATCATTGTAAGTAACTGCCTAAGGCCATGCTAAGTTTGCAATCGATAATGTGCCAATTTTCTTTCTAATTGCTTTGCCACAGGTCTTGGAAAGCTGCAATGTGCTGGATATATGTTATTGTCAAAGAGGAGTTGCAGGCACATTGGGGAGCCAACAGTTTGATAACCTGGGACATGGAGATGTACGGCTGTGCCAGATGGGGAGGACAGATGACTGCTTCCTTTTGTGACTGAGTTTTGACCTGTGCAGGCTTGCTGCTCCTCCTTTAATCACCTATGGGTGCTGTGCTGTATTTTACGCTAGATTTTAAAAAGGTTTCAAATAATATGACAGCAAGTCTTTCCAAGTGGAGAATTGAATTTATAAATCTATAGAAAGAGGTATGTTATAATGAAGATGCCAAATTTTTCTTGAAAACAGATGAAATTCCTCAAGCTAAAAAAAAGTGCTCAAATGTATTGCATTTTCTTTGCACACAATTTTCCACCCTCCCACTCTTCCACCTTTTTCAGTGAATTTTCACCTCTCCAAGGTCATTCATCCCTTAAGTTGTTTTTCTCAGCCTCCATCGTCTCACTGTTATACTGTTCATCACCTCAGCTCAGATGTGCTATTTTTCCAATTTTTTTTTTTTTTTTTAATTCTTTCCATCTTTTCCCCTTGCCTTCATGGGCTCTGTCCAGTCCTGCACTGGGCAGCCACCACTGCACTGAGACTTCCCCACAAATTGCATGTGGCCAGCATGGGTGTCCTTCCCATGTGCACCCAGTGCCCCAAAAACCCCACTTGTCCCTGGGAAGTTTTGCACAGTACGGCCTTTTCCTAAATTTCTGCACACACTTGATGCAGGGCAGCTCTCTCTTCCTCCTCCTCTTCCTCCTTCTTCTCCTCCTCGCCAGCCTGTCATCTGGCAGTTTCCTTTCCTCAGACTTTGCACGACCCTGCTGCAGTTTCCGATGTCTTTTCCGCACTGCCCTTTGTATTTCTCCTTTTTACTGATCTCATCCTCCAAGCTGACAGCACATTTTCCTCTTTGCCTCCCTCTCATTTATGATATTCTTGTTAAGAGATGTTGGTGATATTACCTCCTTTAACGTCCTGATTAGGTCCTAATATCTACCTAGTTATTCACAAAAAGTGCAGAAATGCATTTTTTTTAGTTTAATGTATAGCAATTTGATGGCATTCAGCTATGAAGTGAATTCAGCTGTGTAGGTTAGATCAAATGGGTATGCCAATGATCAAAGAACTTCTGTGTGAAGGGAGGAAAGGATATAACTAACAGATACGTGTGCAGAAATGATACAGGCAGTGGTCAGAACAAATTAACTCCCTAATATATATTATCCCTGTACCATATTCTATAACTGAGGGCTTCAGGCTGGTAAGGAAAAAGATTCTATTCCCATTACTTAGTACTCACTTTTTAAAGGAGGTTTATGTGATGTCTCTTCATCTACCAGTCTGTTGTTCAGCCTCACTCCTGCACCTGCTGCTCAGCTTCAGCCAAATGCTGCAGGGCAGCTGCTGCCTCAGGGATATAAAGCCACTCCAGGTTTCATGGGAGTGGATTGCTGGGTAGAAAAAAAAAATCTTCTTAACAGCAAGAGAGAGAGGTGCTTTTAAGGTCTCTGCTGAGGAAAAGGCTGCTGCACAAACACAGTGCTTATGGAAATGCTCTCCCACTCCGATGAGAGGGTGTCTGACCTGCATCCATGCAGGTTCATGCTCTACAAGAACCGGATGATCCAGCCAAGAGGACACAAGGAATCCAGATTTCACTTGCCTACCTTCCACAGATTTAGTTAGTTATTAAGTATAGAATTTCTCAAAGCACACTGTTGTGCAAGCATCAGCTGTGTCTTGTCTCTTCTGTTTTCAAGGTGTGTGCTTTGCAGAGCCCTCGTGTGTGTTTTGCTGATATTTAGAAAGTATTTTTAACTCTGAATATCAAATTCCTCTATTTGCTACTTCTGTGTTTCAGATTAAGACCACCATGTTTGTGTCATATTCTTGGAAAAATTGAAAAAAAAGTGCATTCCTGCTTATTTAATAACTACACTATCTATCAAAGCTAAACCAGGCAAATGTAGTTTAATATCTGTCCTCCTATACTCTATAAAATAACAAATTTACATTTTTTGTGCACTTAGAAGCTTTTCCTGCGTTCTGAACATCCTACTGAGAAGTTCTTACACTTAAATGTTTTGGTCAATCCAGACACCAGTAACCAAAATACTCACAGACAATGGCTTGCAGTAACAGGTATTTGTCCTGTAATTGGCATATTTTACAGGCAAAGAGAAACTTTCAGGCACAAGAAGAAGCTACCAGCACTAACTCCTTTTCCCAGTGATCTGACAGAGAAAATGAAGTGAGATAGAGGACTTACTATGCTGTTCAAAATCAAGATATTTGGGCCTTTTACTGCCTATGGTAATTATTTTGGGTACTGCAATACAGCAATTCTGTGCATTTAAGATCACAGACAGCTGGAATCTGGCCTTATATCTGAAAAGTCCAGCTAAAATGAGTCAATTTTTCTGTTACTTTGCACTTCAGATTGGGTTGTGCATAGGATTACTTAACCTGGAATTGGTGTAAGACTGTTAAAATCTCATATCTCTTGAATATAAAGGTAATACTAAGAAGCAGGCCTTGGGCAATCTTTGCATATTCTGAATGAATTAAAAAATATTTACCTAACATCTCTTCTTCCAACATCCATGAAGATTCCTTTTCTTTTTAAGGCTGATTCCTCCATGTAATTAAACAAATAAATAATGACACTGAGGTTTCAGGTATTATTGTTATATAATGCCACTGAGAAATTCAGTGTTTGAACAGTAACAGCTCTTCCCTCCCCCAATCCCTGAAAACTCAAGAAAGGTAATACTCTGATCTGCATATATAAGAGACACATGTGGATAGCTGAATGTTCACTGTAAATTGTTTGTTCAGTTAAAAATAATATAATAGAAATCAACTTACGTGCAGGGAGGGGAGAAAGGAAAGTCTGAAAAAAACCCTCTCAGAGAAATTGGATTGCCTGATACTTGAAAGTAATTGCTCTTTTTTCCCCTTTTTGATCATTTAAATTCACGAAATGATATGGGTCTTTGCATTCATGCCAAATTACTTCAATTGTACTAAAAAAGATAGCTTATTTCACTGCTTTCACCTCTGCTGGCATAGTCAGTCACTGCCTCAGGCTTGGGAACCACCAGCCTCTCTGTGGGTGCCGGTGAAAGCGGAGGTGGGTAATTAATGCACAGCAATGCGTGTGATCAGCTGTACAGGGACAGCCAGAGGGCAGATGATGCTGCCCTCTCAGGTTTCTGTACCAGACACATTTGAAAAGAGGATACAGGGTATGAAAATACGTGACTCTTCAGGTTTTTTTGCTTTGTACTGCCAGAGTCCAGTTAACAAGATTGAATGTAAACGAGATTGTATAATGGCTCTTGTATCTAATTTAGACATTCATTTTTGTCCCTACAGAATATGCTCAATATGGGGTTCAATCCAGGGTTAAACCCTTGCTGCTCTGTATTGTTTATGCTATTAATGCCTGCAAATAAAAATGTCTGGAGAAACTTGTCTCCATAGAAACTAGCGTCTAACTAAATATAAGAAGAAATTTTCTTGCTTCTTTCTCTTTCACCAGACCAGTCCAAGAAGAACATGATGTCTTCATAGAATGAAAGGACTTTGTAATTTAAATATGCAGCCTTCCTCCACAAGCCATTTATTTCTTCTTATCATGTCACTGTTGCTCTCACCATATTCTCAAAGCATTAATATCTCTTTATTTGCCAAAGAATAGGGAAATTTTGATAATAAAATGCACTAATATTCTGTGAGGATCATGCATTCTGTTCTCAAAGAGTAAACAGAAAAATTAGGAGAAGTCACATGAAAAATTATTTTCAAAATTATTGTAGCTATTTCCTCTATCATGACATTGAATTTCCTCCAGAAAATAAAAGCTGTACAAACCCCATTTTTCAAACCATGTGGTGCTATTTTCTTCTTATATATAGACACATATAAGACTGAGTTCCCCTAGGCTTATGAAAAATAAAAGTCAGACTGTGGCAGAGAAGCACAGCATAGCATAAGCAGAACATAGTGCACCAAGCTTTGTGTCTAAGGTTGTTTGCCTCTCTTCTGATGTCCTCTGCTTCCTCTCCTAGAAATCTTGTGCTATCAGAATTTGAGGACTCAAAATACAGAGTATATATACAGAACTATCACTTTGGCCAGGATGGCAGGAATCTGAAAATCCCAGACAAATATCTGTTCTACTCTAGGACATAAAATCAGTGTAAGTAAGAGATGCCAAGCTCCTTACCTTGTTGGATGGGGTTTTAAAATTAATTTTATGTGCAATTCTGAGTTAAAGGCAGCCTTACGATATGTGTCTGATATCAGGTGGTATTAGACCCTGGTGTCATGTCTATGGGTTTTAGAATGGCTTTACATCACTTTAAAGGAGATGAAGAGCCATGTACTTATACCCCACTGTAAGTAAAAAACTAAAAATTGCTGAAGAATCTCTATTCCTCATATCTGAACTATAATTAAAACATTATGTATGGACGTTTGGTTTTGAGGCATTTAATATGTCAGAGACAAGTCTCTGAAAAGCAGAGGTTGGGATGAATGGGCCCTTCTCAAAAGAGTCAGACTATTTGAACCTTAATGACCGACTCATTGACAGATATCAAAAGCACGTGAACTCAACAGCCTGGCCACTTTCCAGTCAGCTCTCGTAAGCTCCTGCATTTTTTAGTAAGCCTAGTTGTGCCAAAAAGGCCTGGAAGGCTTCAGAATTTTTTTTCCATTCTGTTATATGTTTCCTTTTCAGAGTGAAATGGAATTGTTTTGGAGTGACACAAAAAAAAGAGGAAGTACCTTCATGCTTGTGGCACTTTGGTTTTTTTCTGGGGCAGAGAGGCAGAATTCTGGAGGACAGTAGACATGAGATTTTCCAGCTGTTCCCTTGCCTACTCCTTGGTGCTACATGTAACCATCATGTCTGGTGAAGATTCATTCAGGTTTGAAATGAATGTAAAAACAGCTTTGTTGTCATCCTGCATGTTTTAATGGGTTTGGGCTAGATAACAACAGAAAACGAAATATGAATATGCAGATATAGACTTTTTAAAAATTTCCTCCCTGTTTTAATCATACAAACCCATGAATCTCACTGTACCTTCACAGCTGTGCCAATTCTGTTCTGGTACAGTGCCCTCTGCTCCCACTGGCCCTGTGAGCACCCTGGAAGACCCAGGGCAGCACTGACCCTGCCCACAAGGTACCCGTGCTCTGTGGGGTCCATCTGCCAGAGCTCTTCATTTTAGCAATCACTAAGCAGAACACACTGTCCAAGTGCAGCAAGCAATGAGAGCCTGGTCACCTCCTGGCTTATCCAAGGAAAATACAGAGATGGAGAATGGGGGTCTGTTGTGCATTTTCCAAATGCATCATAGGGTTAGGGCATGCCTACTCTGCATGCCAAGGTAGACCAGGATCACTCCAGCTGGCAGTGAAGGGTAAGTCCTGAAAAAGGGATGGAAGAATGAAGTGCTATGGCTAGGAAACCAAATGAGGAACAGTTTTCTATACTAAAGAATCTCCAAGAGAATAAGTGGGATGAGCAGAAACATATGTGTTTCCAGCAATAGGGGCATAACAGAAAAATTGTGATTTCAGGATCTGGTAAGAAAACAACAGGCCATTTTTTTCTCTCCTGATGATTAGTTTGCCACTGTTCTGGATGCTCCTGTGCTGTCTATGAGCACCAGAAAGCAACTTTCCTGGCTCCCCACGGCCTGTAGGATGCAGCAGCTTTGGAATGAGAAGCATTGACTGGAAACGGATAGACCCAGGGGCACCGGTAAAGTCATTGTTGAGGCAGTTCATTCACCAGCAAGAGATAAAGGAGCTAGGTGGAAAAAAGGTCAGCTATGGGGTTACAAGAGCTTCTCTGAACGTCCAAGAGCTTTTTCTCTTTCTCACATTGTGCTTTTGAATTTGAATTTTTGGCTGTGATGATGGAGACTTCCAGAAAGTACTCGAGCAGACTGTGTGAGGTGTGGGCTTAACTAGTGGGACTACTATTACTGTTAAGTATTGGTTCTCTCATTTTTAGTTTACTGGTTTCATCTGACCTATTAATCTCTCTGAATGAGACTTGCTCTAGGACCAAACTGCATTTATTTCTCCTGTTTGTATTTGAATAAAAATCTGTCCCAGACCAGGGTGTGAGGAGGTCTATAGATTAATTTAATCCAAGAGAGCTCTGAAGGATTCCAGGAAAGAAGAAACTGGATGTGGGCCAACTTTCAGCTTTTCAGGGAGAAAGTCACCAGGCACCCAGGAGCATGCAGGTGCAGCAGGAGGACCAGGGCACAGTTTTTTCAGGCATTTTGTGAAGCAGAAATCTCTGAGACAATGCTGTAGACCCTCTGAAGAGTGACAACAGACTATATTTTGTGGACTGGCAACTTCCTGTGGTTCAGCCAAATTCCCAATATTTCCATGGGCATCTGAAATGTAGTTGATTGTGGAGTCATGGAGGTAAAGCTGGTCCTTGGTATCACTGGGGCAATGAGTTTGTCCAGCTCTGGCCAGAACTTTCTGGAGGTCCTGCCCTTTGGACATCCACAGGCTACAGTGGGTGATGGTGCAAATGAGGTCTGCAGAAATCTGGTAGGTGGTGCAGGGTAGGGGCATGGGCTGGATCACTGGGATGAGCCTTACAGAGGGGAACTGGAAGTAAAGCAGGTCCTGAAATGTACTAGGGCTTGTAGGATTGTGGTTGTTCCAGAAGGTACACATAGAAGCTAAGTTGAGTGTGCCTGGGGTAGTCTGGGGATGTCCCAGCTTTTGGTCTTGGTCAGAAGTTGGTAGGGTGATCCTTGGGAAAGTGCTGGTCTAGAAATATAGAGCCAAGCTTTCTGAGAGAGAAGAGCAAAAATCAAAAGGATTTTTTTTAATAACTCTCACATAAAAAATCTTCTCCCGCAGGAAGACAAAATGTTACTGCCTTCACCTNTCAGAAGTTGGTAGGGTGATCCTTGGGAAAGTGCTGGTCTAGAAATATAGAGCCAAGCTTTCTGAGAGAGAAGAGCAAAAATCAAAAGGATTTTTTTTAATAACTCTCACATAAAAAATCTTCTCCCGCAGGAAGACAAAATGTTACTGCCTTCACCTTCTCCACTAAAACTTCCCTTTGCATTTTCAGCCACTTGTGTGTATTGGTTTTATCATGTATAACACAGCACAATATTCAATATTTCAGTTCCTGCTTATTTCAAAAGAGCACAAAGCCAGCCCATCAATACCACCTGAGCTTCAGACATGAGACAATACTGAAGCGTGGAGCTCTATCTAATTTACTGTACAGTTGGTATTATAGATTGACAAAAAGAACTGTTGTAGAAGTACTTAGTATCTGAATTTTGAAATTTAGTCACTTGAGGTGGAAATACACATCAAATATATAATCACATTTAATCACGACCACAGAAATGCAGATGACCAACGAAGGGAAGCAGAATTGTATTGAATTTTGAGCATGTGGAGGAAAAAATCTATGGCTGTCACAAACGAGTGTTTCTTACAAACAGGTAATTATTCATAATGAGTAGCATAATGATTTCTCTCTTTTTCTTTGGAAAGTTGCATCAAGACATCAAAGATGACAGCTTATAGACAAAACCATAAGCAAAGAGCACAACGGAATGCTCACCCTGCTCAGCAGGTGGGCGTTTGAGCTGTTTTATTGCAGCACCTTCTGGGCTTTGCGATTTAGCAGACAGACTCTTGACACCACTTTAGAAATAAATTTATTTTCTCCGTGAGCTGTCATTTCTGGAAAGGATTACTTCAAATTTGTAATTGTAAATATTAACGGTTTGCACAAGAATCTTGAAGGCTAAAGGCAAAAATTGATCTACTAGGGATACTAAACTATAAACGCCCAACCAAATTGAAGAATATATTATCAAATGTTATATATATGAGGGGAGTCTGGGACTCATAGCTCTGACAGTCGCTCCTAGTAGGCATCTGCTTTTTCTTTTGTATTTTTTCTTGTGAGAAATTGCCCAGCCTCTTAGATTTGAACTTGTGTGAGCTCACAAGCAATAAATATAGAATTAGTTATCATATTGCAATAGAAAGGGGTTAGCCTGGAGGGAATTGAGGAACATTTCAAATAAAATTGTTGCATTAGAACTCATTAAACAATTCACATGTCTATATTGTACTTCCATCTCAAGAAGGAGCTGATCACCTTTGGAGGATTGCAGATGTTTACTGAAGCAGCAGAATTTGAAAGCTCCAAGACCTAACTGGACTGGGTCTTTTGTGGAAAATTGTGGTGAATAGACAGTGAAACAGAACTGGTGGTGGTAAAGTAAATGTAAACCCTGGGAAACAATCTGTCTTAGTATTAAAAAAAAAAAAGAGTGGAAAGAATTTTAAATATTTACTTAATCTAACAAATTAATTCTTCATTCAGCAGTTAGTGTTGTTAATGTATTTGAAAAATAATTGTATCAGTGTTTTGCAATGAGCCTGGAGGAACTTTTTTGCATATGAAAATTAGTTTTTAAAATTTTGATTATTTGAAAACATAACAGTATTGATTTAATTGATTTAATTACATACAGTATTTTTTAACAGAACAACAGTTTCACAGTAAAGATTTGCTTCTGAACTATGACATTCTTTAGATGTAAAAATAAATAGAAATAGCTGAAGCTGAAATACATGGTACTGTACAGTCAAAATGAAAGCTGAAGTTAAAATCCATAGAATTGCACATAAAAGAAAAAAGTTAAAATATGAAAACAAGGAACAACATAGTTTAATTATCCTGGTTTCTGTGTCCTTAGCTACCATCTTAGCAGCAAAGATAAATTATAGATTTTGAAAATACAGAGGCAGCTTTTCTTTTCCTTCATCCCATCATGTGCTTTATCATCCTGTGCTTTGATAAAACAGCAGACTCCACTGAAAAACTAGTGCAGGATACTAAGGTTTTGACAGCAAACCATCACTGAGAGTTTGAAGGTTTTAAGAGGCAAAGAGAAGAATAGCGTTGAAGGCAGGAACCTAAGGACCCATTTGCAGTTTACAACCAACTTCTTACTACCAAAATTTGCAATGAATCCAGATGCTTCTTTTAGCATGAGTTAGGTTCAGATCCATCCCCTAAAGGATTACATGTGGAAGTTCATCCTTTTTGGAGTATTAGCATGTCTGTTTGATAGTACCACTCCAAAGAGCTGCTTATGCAGTTTCTTTCCTTTAGCCAGCCCTCACACAACTGAAAAGTAGTGTTGTTTTGAAGTTCATGATGCAGAGCAAGTCTCACTGTTGTATTGCTGGAATTTCATACCAGGAGTGTTTCAAAATCTTTCCCATGGGCTCCAAAAGATGTTATTCATTTGATATCACTAGATTTATTTGTGCTGTATGGTCCTGGGTCATGACAGTATGAGAGGATTCAAGGAACTGGCGCTACTAAACGGACTGCAGCAGCCTTTGGCAAGTGCCTCGAGAAGTTTGCTCAGCAGGGAGAAATAAAATATTGGCATGCACCTTGTGAGGTCTGCGGCAATGGGCAGGATCACTGCACGTGAGACAGGTACACAGACTTCCCATCAATATCCCAGGAGATGTTGCTATCAACAGACAGACAAAAACCATTTGACTTCCATGAACTTCCCATGAAGGAAAAGTGTGCATACTAACTAGAAATGTAACAGGAGTCAGTTTTTGTGCAGATAATCTGCTGCTTCTGGTATAGGAATTAATTGAATTCAGAGCCTGACCTGCTTGTTTTGCTGGTAAGTGTTGATTTCTTGAGTCTCCCAAAGATATGTCCAAGGAAAACTGTAACTAGACCCCACGTCTGAGGCTCGCTAGGGTAAGTGGAGACTTCTTGCGTTATGGAACTGCCTCATGGGGATGTTAAACTTCACATTTCCTGCAAACACAGGCACATTTTCCTGTGTCACATCGGCAATGGCCAGAAGCCAGGCAAATCATTGCGTTACAGAGGTATTTATATGTAAAAGTACTTCAGCATCAGGATCAATAACTCCTACTTCCTAAAGGACTGTGTCTCAAGGCTGTGCATGAACATGAATTCTTTGATGTCTGAAAAGCGTCGAATTAATGGTGTGGCCGAAGGGTTTCTCTTTCCAACCTGAACACCTTTTTGCATTAGGCATATGGAAACTGGCTCAGCTGGAAACATGCCGAATTTTCTTTAAAGTTGTCCCATAACCTAGAATTTACTGAGGAGAATAAATAAAGCAAGCTATGAGGTGCTGGAAAGCAGTGCTGTGGAAAGGGACCTGGGGGTCCTGGTCAATGTCAAGTTGAACATGAGTCAGCAGTGCCCTGGCAGCCAGGAGGGCCAACCCTGTCCTGGGGTGCATCAGGCACAGCATCGCCAGCTGGGCAAGGGAGGGGATTGTCCTGCTCTGCTCTGCACTGGGGCAGCCTCACCTCGAGTGCTGGGGGCAGCTTTGGGTGCCCTATTATAAGAAAGAGATTAAACTATTAGAGAACATCCAAAGCAGGACAACAAAGATGGAGAAGGGTCTTGAGAGGAAGTAGAATGAAGCGTGGCTGAAGTCGCTTGGTCTGTTCAGCCTGGAGAAGAGGAGACTGAGGGGAGACCTCATCACAGTCTACAACTTCCTTGTGGGGGGAAGAGGAGGGGCAGGCACTGGTCTCTTCTCTCTGGTGACCAGTGACAGGACCTGAGAGAATGGCCTGAAGTTGTGTCAGGGGAGGTTCAGGTTGGGTAAGAAAAAAAGGTTTTTCACCCAGAGGGTGGCTGGGCACTAGAACAGGCTCCCCAGGGAAGTGGTCACAGCACTAAGCCTGAAAGAATCCAAGAAACCTTTCATGTGGTGTGACTCTTGGGGATAGTGCTGTGCAGGGCCAGGAGTTCAACTTAATGATCCTTGTGGCTCCCTTCCAATTGAGAATATTCTATGATTGTGTGTTTCTCTCTCATTTTCTAAGGAAAACAAGTAAGAAACTGCTGGGACTTTCAAAGACTGCATTTGCAACGTAAACCTAAAGATTTTCTGGCTAGAGGTGGAAGATGAGGAAAACAATAACCGTTGAGTCTTTGGAACAGTCTACTGAAACAGGCTTATACAACATGTATTATATGGTTTGTGAGGTTGGAGCAGCTGGAGTTTTCATTTGGAAAAGCAACTCAATAAAATGAGCAGCTGTGAAAAACACATGGAATGGGAATTAAAATGAATATAAAATAAACCTATGCTCAAACTTTATTTTCTCATTTGAATATGGCACCGAATTCAAAGAGGAATCATTGCAAATTGTTCAGGCTAGAAAAGGACACACAGAAAGGAAAAAGTCTGCGATGAACAATCATACTATTTTTGCATTTGTGACATTAACCTAAGAAAAAAAAAGTGAAGAGCAGTATTGTATTCAAATCCAATGTGCAAAATTCACTCAGGAAGTTCTAGGAAAGCACTTTAGATGAACTACATTATGTAATCCTCCTACCTAACGATTTCCAGATACAGTTCCCTTAGTCAGTGGATTGATCATAATGCTCTAGGTATTAAAAAGTCATTAAAAGTTCCCAAAGTCTCTATTGGCTTGTTTCTTTCTCAGATGGGTGACTGCCCATGATTAGGAATTTTTGCTGTAATTCATGGTTTTGCTGTTATGACATCAATTTCTCACACTCATTGAAGCTGGTCTTTGAAGGCAAGTTAATTCATAGGAAGTATTAATTATGAATCTGTCAGATTAATTGTGAACTTCAATAAACTTTACAAGATAAGTAAATTGAGACAGAACAGGTTTTATCAGGGAACCTAGAACAAATAGGTGAAGTGTCATGAATGATTCAGGGGGAAAATTGGCTTTTACATGATCATAGTTGGGAAAGTTGAATCTACCTGAGTTGTGAGTTGTTAATAAGGTTAAAAATCAATTAAGAAATTACCCAGTTAATTGTTATGAGAAAGGTTACTTGTTTAAAGGAAGATGTTTGGTGTTTGATGAGAAATTTCATATGTTTGCTTGAAAAATCCACTTGTTCTAACTTATAGTTAAGTGTGTTCCAGGGCTGACAAGACCCATTCCTAAGGGACCAGAAGCTAATTTTAGAAGCTAAAGTGAGACCTGTAACTGGGAGTCATGGAAACACTGCATATCAATAAGGGACTTTCCAGGATCAGCCCGCCAAAACCGAGGATGATGTCACCAACTCAACTGCCCCTAGACAACGTGCTGGTGATTGGTCCCCGAACCCGATGTCACTCCAAGCATCCTCCAATGAACTGATGGCTGAGGGGACGGACTGTGGGCGGTCCTGGGCATTCCCGGGCGGGGACACCAGGGTATAAAGGACAGTGTCAGACTCCCAGAAGGGCTCTGCTTTGTTCCGGGGTAGCTCTGCTCTGTTCCGAGGGTGGTGCTACACCTCGGGACTTGGGTTAGCCAAGCGGAGACCGGTGCTGCCTTAGGCCGCGTTACTCCAACAGACAGCACTGTGGGCTTCGGTCTCGGGCTGCTTAGCCGTGCTGGCTCCCTTCTTTTTTTGGGTCCTCATCTCCTGCGTTCCCGGGCAATTTTATTCTGTTTGCTGATCAGAATTTTGGATCGTTTTGTATTCTATTATTTTGGGGTTCCCGGTTTACCTTTTATTTCATTTTATCGTGTTTTCTTTTATTTTTCACCTCCGGGGTTGGGCACTTAGCCCTTCCCAATTAATAAACCATTTTTAATTTTAATTAAGCTACAAGAATTGTCTTCATTTGTGACATGAAGTAACCTAAAGATGGAAGTTTGCCTTCTGAAAATGGACCCATAGATGAGAAAATGAGTTTGAGATGTGATCTCAGGAAATGAAGCAAGTTTAGGTGGTGAATGCAATCTCTTCCCTTTCAGAATAAGGAATATTTGACAAGTTCCCCAGTAAGCTACCTGTATGCAGTCATGATCAGAAGAATGTTTTCATCCTCAGAAATGAGGACTTCATCCTCTTTGTCCATCAAATGGTTCCTCTTGCAGCATCTTAAGTAACACATGTTAAACGTATAATGATGACTGGATCATGGAACAATTGTCACTGGGAAATTGCAGATGGCATAGCTCTTCTTTGCTCTTTAAATACTAATTAGACTAATACCTATTTTTCTGACATGTGGCACAGCCCTTTACTTGTGGAAATATCACTAGTTTGGGGAGGTTGACACTCATGAAAAAACATCTTCTTCTGAAAATACCGGGACAAATTTAAATGAGTCAGAGCATGGAAATATAAGCAATTTAGATGACAAAATACCACATCATTGACATCTCCTTTACTGTTTGTCTTGACTTATAAAATCTCAAATGGCTGTCAGCAACAGAAGGGGATTCAAGAATAAAGTTTGTTGGTCTTCCCAGATTGCACAACCAACTACCCAAAGTGAAGAAGGCCCCACCTGCTCATAGATTCCCCTACCAAATTTCTCCTTATAGGAAGGAAAAGAAGTCAGAAAGCACAGTGCCTTTTTTGGTTGCATTGAAGATTTTAGAAACCCTTTGTGCTGTAAATGGGCCTTGAAATCTTCTACTATCCCTTTGACCTGCTTTTCCCCGGCTTGCATTATCCAAGCTTCTCATTTTCTACTACCATGTTCTTCTATTTTGTATAGCTTGATTAAGATCTGATGGCTGAGATTAAATACATCAAAGGCGTTTGTGTGTCTTGTTCTCTTTGAATGACAGCTGTCAGTTCTAGCCTTCCAAGCAGCTGTGAAAATCTTTATTTGCATGGTCAGTGGCAGGACAACATCCTCCTTCTTGTGGTCTCTTAAAAAGCTTCCCACAAAGCCCTCACATTTCCTGATGAAAGATCCTACATTCCCAGAACACTTTACCTGGTGAATTAAACCTATAAAAATACTTCTAGCAGAATGGCCAGTGCCCTTCTTCCACAAACTGTTCCTGCTGACACTATCTCCAAAGGATCTTTTGTTTTATTTGTTTATTTATTGTGTTTTGGTCTGGTTTTTTTTCAAAGTCTTCAAGATGGAGTGCCTGGGAAGTCCCCTGACTCTTCATGCAATATGGACATCCCATGTGGGATACCTCAAGGATCGCTCAACTAAATCAGGAACATTTTAAAATCCTCTCTATGACTTTTCTAACAGTGAAAAAAACACATAGCGGTGTAAAAGAGAGAATGCTATGGAAAAGGGCAATTTGCTTCTGGTGTAAGAGTGCCCTTCCTGGTGAAAACCCAGGAGTTCACATAGTTGTTCATATTCAGTGGGAAATTGAAGAGGTTCAGTTAATTAAGACGCATTTGGTAGTGTAAGATTTTATTATATGTCACAATATATATAGAATGGTCAAAATTGCAATCCCAACACCTATTTCTACATTTCTTTTGGACAGTGTGATACAGTCCCCAATGTAGGTTTAAGTCTTACCTTGGCACCAAACAAGAGTTTGCTCCATAACATCAGAAGTTTTAATTGTGGCCTGGTTTCAACCTGGCCGAATAGGTTGATTCAATAATGCCTGTTTTTTTTCAGAAAGAACATATGATTAGAAAGTAGAAAATAGATGCTCTCTGCTTTTTACTCAGAACTCATTATAATAGGATTCACAGAAGCTGTTGAAAAACTCTTTTGCAGAATTTGATAGTCCTTGGTTGTGTTTTAATTATTGTGTAATTACGTAGAGAATAGCTAAGAGATCTTTCCACATTAAGAGGGGTTGCACAGTATAGTGCACTTCTCATGGAATGACAATAATTAGGGAGAACAGGATGCTGTACTGCAATACTGTTTCTCCCTTTCATCTAGTCTCTATTAAGAACAGCAAAATTCATGTTCTCTTTGATGCAGCTGAAGCCTATTTCTTCATTTTGCATTTTCCACCTGGTGCAGTACTGTCTTTAGCAAAAAGCCTTTGAGCTGGGTCCTGCAAGAGTGAACTTTCATTGCAGTACACAAGAAGAAATGTGGACAAATCCTATCAAAAAGAATTATGTGGTTAATGTATTTAGCTCCCTATGCATTGCTTTTAAAAGGTTGTTCTTCACACACAAGAGAACTCCTATTAGAAGAAAATTATCTGTGTGTTAACACCTTTGTTTCACTACAAACTAAAAACTGCACTTTTCCTTTTATTCTGAAAATCATCTTTGACAAAGCCTCATCTTTTGCAGAAATCAATCTAACTGATTTTCCTTTGATGATTCACTGAAATAATAGCAAAGATTGTGAATAATCATTGAAAGGCCCTTAAAGTCTAATTGTGGTAAGCAGTTTAACTTCAAAGGCAAAACACTTAAGACAAAGTAAAATTATATACTGCAGCCCACTGATGAATTTTCTTGAGAATTACTTGTTCATTTAACTCAGAAATAACCATTCTAGTAGCTCTACTATATATGAAATCCAATTGAGTGACCTTCTATAGTGCATTGAAAAACAGTCTTTTTGAAGCAATCTTTCCTATTCAAGCTTCTTGTGGAAATTCTCACAACCTATATAAAAACAAAAACTTGTTATTGTCTCGTAATCATTTAAAAGTATTTACATAGTTTCTATTGGATTCATAAGTGTTGAGTAAAATCAAAACCAGTGAATTAACTGAACAGCAGATACTAGAATTTTCTGTTCTAAAAGAGCAGCTTTTGGTGTGTGTGCTTGATGGTGTTACTATATATTGCTATATATGTGTTACTATATATGTTATATATTTTCATTTATATAGCTAGATAGCTAGATCAGTTCATTAGCTACTGAATTCAAACTTTAAAAATATAATTGCAGTTTTGAAAGCAAATTTTTTTGTCTAGACACAGAAATTGAGTGTAATTTTCCCCTTTGAACATTACCAAACAGGGAGGTGGGAGCAAGCGTATCCCTAGATACAGCCATAGAGGGAGAAGAGCAGTGTAATGTGAGGGGATCCTCCCATGCCCCCCCACTGTGTATACAGTAATGGAAGATTTTGGAACATGTTAAGGATCTATGGAGAGCAATAATCAATCATTTTAAAGCACCGTAGCTCGTGTTTAAGGAGAAATTGAAACTCCAAGAGCATAAAAGCAGCAACAGCTTCAGGAGGAAAGGAAGGCTGTGAAGGTGAACGTATCTGTCTCCCCCTGAAACTGTGGGCCTGCTGTGTCAGTAGGTGTGGGCAGGCATGGAACAGCCTGGGCAGTTAAACAACCTTCCAGATACATACAGTGGACTTAAATATATATTATTGTGAAGTTGGCCTCTATAATAGATTTTTAATGCCCTTGTAGACTTTTAAATCACAGTTACTCACCTGGTTCTCCCCTGCCCTGTAGCTTTTGCTGGCTCTCTGATTCTACATCAGCAGCTTGGCAGAGATAATCTGTATTTTTTGCTAATTTCCTCTCTTCCTCTTTCAAACCAAAGCTCATGGGCTCTGCTGGTCACATTCTGGAGGTTGTTGTGAGTTATGAAGAGGACTTTGCCTGGCCCAGTTGCTGACTTTCTCACAAAAAGCTTCACGCAGTCAAAGACACTTAGAGCATTTAACCCCGGTTGTCTACAGAAATGCTCTAGAAACTGAGGATTTTGAAGACAGTATCTCGTAACAAAGAAATTTTCAGAATTTATAGAAAGCTAAAAATAATTTTTGTGGAACATTTGGAATTGCAGATATTTTCCAGGCTGGCAGTTTGCTTAGTTTTTGAGCAGGGTTCATAGAATCTTGGAATATACTGAGTTGGAAGGAATCCACAAGGACTGTTGAATCCATCTCCTGGGTTAGTTCTGTAATCTTTGATGTCACTGTAACACACGTGCCTAATGTGTGTTACCTTTTATTTGTACACGTATGGTTGTCTCAACATAAAACTTTACAATAAACAAGACAAGAAAAGAGAAAGAAGAGAAAAATTCTTCATCATTTTGTATCTAAGAATAAAAGTATGTTTTACCAAGCAGTTGTTTAGCAAATTACATCAAATCCACTAAAACTTTCCTTTCTTAATGCTTGTGATTCAAAAAATTATTTTCATTTAGGAGAGCAATTTAGCTGCAATGTTTTCATTCAAGTGTTACAAAAGATGGAGAAGCTCTCACCTATGTGAGTTATATCTTTCTTTCCAAGTTCATCGTATAACACTGATATAATTGCAGCATATTTAATCTAACCAGAGACTTGTGACAGAACTAATGAAGTTGTGCAGTCTTTAATTAGTTCCTGCAATATGTGACAGTGTTCTCACAGATAAAATCAGCCTTTCAGGTTAGAATGCAGTCATGTAAGACATTGATGTATTAATTCAGACCCATGTAATTAGATAGAATGAGTTCCTGCCATGCTAGGCAGTAAAGTTTAAAAATTCATAAAGCTTCCTGTATCAAAGACAAATGATTTCAAAAGGCTGTTGACTTCCTGGTTTTCAGCAATGAAGATCAGATTGCAAAAACAGTAGGATAGAAAAATCCAGTGTCTGAAGTTCATTAAAGACAATCAGTAATGAATCTCCTTTGATTAAATACATGGTGACCACATTCAGGTGTAGGGCTCTAAGGTAATAAAGATATTTTATTGCATCTGATTGCTCCTAAGTTTTAAAGAGGATGGCAGACATTGCATAGAAGGGCTCTGGAGAAGCAGATTCTGGGTTTTCATGAAAAAAGAGTTTTCACATGTGATGAATTCCTTCAAGCGATATTTCCAGGTGGACTGTGGACGATACTAATTGAAAGCAATTAGTATTTATTTATTTTTGCTTTGAAATCATGCCACATAGCTCTCAACTTATCCAAAGTTCCTGCATTTTGTTTCATCACATGCAGTCAGGATTTTACTGAAGACATATACAGGAGAGACCCTAACCACTAAAACTCTGAATATTCCAGTTTTGATGAATGCAGGTTTTGTACACCTTTATTATTTTAATTTTTTTTGTCAGGCTAAAAATTCCTGAATGTTACAGTGGGCAAATACCTAGGAAAACTAAGAAAGCACATTTAGGGCCTATAAACATAACAGCAAATAATTCCTTAGGTACTTGCAGGAAGGTCTATGCTCACAGATGTTTCCCTTCCTAAGCAGGCATGGAATACTTAGTCCATTTGGATGTACTCACTTCCCAAACTCAATGGGACTAATTATCCACTCTGATATGTTTTTATGACCTACAACTTTGATGGTGGCTGGGAAAATATGACTCCTATTGACAGATGTAGAATCACTTCTAATACGATATAATGAAAGTGCAATTATGTGTACACCTGCAAACATTGTGTAACTCTGCAGTCTGGCTGTTTCTGCAGTTTATTTCGCCAAACTGATGTTTCAGCAGGGCTTTGTAGCCATGCTTTAGGACAAAGTACCAATACTCCTCAAGCCCCCCCGATCAAAGTGAAAGTTCTAGAGACACATAACGATGTCTGTGTTTTTTAATATATTTTTTGAAATCAGTGTCTTTTATGTCTGGCAGCAGCTGTCAGAATTTCTAAAACCTTTAATACTGTGTTAATATCAAGGAGTCCTGTTCCTTCCTCTCTCCTCACTATTGATCTTTTTCTCTGGGAGCTGCCACCCTTCTCACTGGTGCTGTCAACAGGAAGATGAGTCAAGCATCCCCATGCTGTGACTTCATGCACTCAGGTAATCTGGGTGCTACACAACTGATGGCAGATTTACCCACTCTGGGTGTAATAGCAGCATCCATCACAAGGCTCTGCTTGTCACATGGAAAGTATTAAATAAGGCCACACTTCATTAGCACCTATAACTTTAATCACAAATGCTGCAACATAGAAAAGATTAACAGTTGTGTAGAGATAATCAAATACACCCTAAAGGCTGTAATCTTGCTTATTAAATGGATACCATCTTTCATATTTTGCCTTTCAGTAATTACTCGAGCTGTGGCAATAGCTTCACATGAACAAGCTCTTGCAGCTTGTACTTTGTGGAATTACTTGCACATTGAGTACATTTTTTTTGGTGGCATTAATAAACTTGTCTCCTGTATACATTTCTGAGAGGAACAGAAAAAACAACTGTCCAGAAGAAGGATTTCTAGTTGAGGCTCCAGTAGAAATGGAAACTATGTTGCAAAGGAAGGAAAAACACCCTGGAAGGTGGTGAGATATTGAGTTATCTTACTGAGTTATCTCTAGTGACACATATTAAACACTGAGATTATTTATAAGGTCTTTTTTTCCTTTTCTTTTCCCCTTTTTTTTTCTTTTTTTTTTTTTCAGGAAGGGTCGTGGTGGGGGACAGAGGGAGTCAAACATCTTATATGTCTCTTTTTTTTTGCTTCAATCCCAAAGGAAGGTTTTTTCTCTCAAAATAAAAACCCCGAAGTCTCCCTCCATTTGCCCATTTCCTTATTCTGCTGGTGAATTCAATTGAATGAAGCTAAAAATGTTGTACTTTGGCTTTTTGATTTTCTTCCACATGAGACGATGTGAAACTTATAACTCACAGAATTATAAAATCGTTTAGCTTGAAAAGACTTGTTAGATTATTGAGTCCAGCCATTAATTTAACACTGCCAAGTTCTCCTCTAAACCATGACCTTGAGTTCCACATCCACACATCTTTTAATTATCTCCAGGAATGGTAACGACCGCATTTTTCCTGGGCAGCCTGTTCTAATGCTCAACAACCTTATTGGGGAAGAATGTTTCCTAATAGCCAAACTAAACCTCTCCTGGTGCAACTCATGGCCATTCCCTCTTGTCCCATTGCTTTTTACCTGGGAGAAGAGACCAACCATTACTGCTCCTGATAAGACTTGTGCTCCAGACCCTTCACCAGCTCTGTTGCCCTTCTCTGGACATGCTCCAGCAGCTCAATGTTCTCCTTGTAGTGAGAGACCCAGAACTGGATGCAGGTTTTGAGGTGTGGCTTCAGCAGTGCTGAGTACAGCGGGACAATCGTTGCCCTGCTGGAAACAATATTTCTGCCACAAGCCGGGATGTCATCGGGCACCTGGGCGCACGCTGGCTCAAGTTCAGCCTGCTGTCAACCAGCACTCCAGGTCCTTTCCTCTGGGCAGCTTTCCAGCCACCCCTCTTGAAGCATGTGGTGCTGGGGCTGTTGTGACCCAAGCACAGGACCCAGCACTTCACCTTTTTGAACCTCATACAATTGTCCTCGCCCATTGATCCAGCCTGTCTAGATCCCTCTGTAGAGCCTTCCTACACTCCAGCAGATTGACACGCACTCCTGCATTACCACTTTGTAGTCCAATTACAAATGATGATTGGAGAGTATTATAGGAGCTATTTGAAAAGCATATTTCAGCAGGGAAAAAATATCCCTTTCTCAGAATAAAAGCTCTTTCTAATGAAAATAGTAAGAGTAGTGAGCACAGACTGTTGTTTGATCAGAACTCCAATTTTCACTGTATCTATCATCCCCAGATATATTTCCTTGTCCTTGAAAAACATGTGCAGTTGTCCTGATACAACCTTTTCAGAAGTCCGAAACTGAGCAGTGAGGAAGTGCTGGAGATATGTCAAGTGTTTTGTTGAAGAACATTCAGAACATGCTCCTGTTTCCTCAAGTATATCCATAGACACTGCAGCCCACCACTGGGAATGTCTGCTTGGGAGCACTGGGATCTCTTGAGGGATCTAAGCTCTCAGGTTTGGATGTGTTTTCATTGTGTTAGTTTGGTGTAAGGTGGCAAAAGGGCAAACCTGGAAAATGGGTGGTAGAGTCAGAGGAAAGGGGGTGACAGGAACTGGAGAGACAGTTATGAGCCTCATTAATGTTGCACTGCACAGCCTTTAGAAGAAAAGACATCAAGGATCAGAAATGGAGTTTGCTGGAGGCCTTTTCTGACAGCTGTTATGAATCCCTGTCTAGGACTGAATCAGTGTGAAGGACTGTATTGTGTCTTTCAACACTGTATACCCGCAAATTGCTAATTAACCCAATTTCCAGTGCTCCACAACCATAGCCAGGTGAAGATAGTTACCTACCTTATCATTGCCATTTCTTTCTCCAAGTGATACTCAGAAAAAGGAAAGATGTTTTATATGGGAACTTCCCTTACATCTGTGAGTGCACTGAGATTAATGCAGATAATTCTGGTACATGCTCATGAGAATTGATCCTCGTATGAGCATCAGTGGTGTTTCTTCTCTGTGTGTTGTGGAGGGATGACTGTAGAGTGAAAGGAACCCCCCAGAGTTATTGCATGTCACCAAGAAAACTTACAGGGATGACTAAAAAATGCCAAAACTAGTGAGAAAGGTTTTAGTGAAAAAAAATTTAATGGAGAAAATTTAACATTGCATTAGAGGGAAGAAAGGAATCTTGTTTAAAGTCCATAACAGAGTTTTAAGTATTTGCAGAGGGGTTGCTGGTCCTTTAGAAACTCATGCACATAATCATCTCAAGGGCAACTACAGGAAGGAGTCGTGCAATCACTGGTATTCATTATAATTGCAATTACTGGGAAAACATCTAATTCCTTTGCTTATGCTGATGAGTTAGTAATAGGTTAAAGAAAAAGAGTGATACTGTAGGTGAAGACAGGCTATGTAGTGCATGTTATTAGAGGATACATTTGAATTGTATTTTATATTTATCCCTGTTTAATGAGAATCGACAATGGAGACAATTTTTTTTTCTTCTTGTTTATTAGGCAGGGTTTGTGCAAGGCTCTAATTTTGGCATATAATCATCAGTACAAAAGCTATCATTATGTTTATATTTTACTATTTTCTTATACCACTTAAAAAGTAGTTATTGCTCTAGAAGTAAAAAGTTAGTTACAATCATATGTTGTAAGACTGTGTGGTATTTACTATACAACATAGTTGTAGTTTACATTTCTGACAAGGATTTTATTAGGATTACAGGGGTAAGTTAAATAAATATAATTAATTCCAGACTACTGTTGATTTGCCACCTACTAACCAAATGAATATTCAGAAGAAAAGATGACAGGAACTAAGATCTAAAAGCCCAGCAAATCCCTGCTGCACCTAGGTACTAAAGTACATCTTTAACACCATGCCTGATTTCATCTGCAAATCATCATCCAAACCACATCTGAAATATTCCAATACTTGACCATCCAGGTGCCAGAATCAACATAAAAATGACAATAGTATAAGGCAAAAATCCAAACCCTAACGAGTATTATTCTTCAAATCTAACCGCATTCATAGCACACCTAAAAGCTGTGAAACAATCAAGTCCTAGAAAAAAAATCTTATGAGGACAAAGGAGCTTCCCTTACAGTGTTCACCTTATCAGTTAAAAAGTAACTTTAATCAAATGAAGACAGTCCTCTACCAAAATAGGTTAATTCTCTAAAGATGCCATAATGTATTATGAGCAAATTTATCCAACACAACACAGAAACTAGACCAGGTGTCTCAAAGCTGCTTCCAACCTGGCCTTAAACACTTCCAGGGATGGGGATTCCACAATTTTTACTACATGTCTTGGTTAAAATTCCCTCTCCAGTTTATGCCAAATAAACCAGGACTGGAACTTACAAAAACCTGACAACAGCAAACCAATAAAAATCAGTGCATCTTTGAGTTAAAAATCTACTGGCAAAAGTCCTGGACATGTATAAGGACTAAGAAGACAATTAGGCTCTGAAGGTGGAACCTTGAGGCGGTAGGAATCACCTACAGAGTTTATGAACAAGGCAGGAGGAGACCTGGGAAATGAGATCTCAGTTAACAATATCAATGCTGGAAAAAAGCTCAGATTTCATATTGGTGCTTAAACACAGAGGCTCAGTGCAGATACCCCTTTGATGACTTATAAACCTTTTCACCGAGTCTTATATCAAGTAACCTTCCCCTGAAATGATAATCTAGTGTTATAAGCAATAATTCTTTGTCAACTTTTCTCTTGAAGTACTGAATAAATTACTGCTTCTCCCTTTCTAACAGTGAGCAAGGGAGGACTTGCTAACAGGACTAACCGTGCATTTTATCCAATTGTTAAACATAATTAAGCTAANCAGACTACTGTTGATTTGCCACCTACTAACCAAATGAATATTCAGAAGAAAAGATGACAGGAACTAAGATCTAAAAGCCCAGCAAATCCCTGCTGTACCTAGGTACTAAAGTACATCTTTAACACCATGCCTGATTTCATCTGCAAATCATCATCCAAACCACATCTGAAATATTCCAATACTTGACCATCCAGGTGCCAGAATCAACATAAAAATGACAATAGTATAAGGCAAAAATCCAAACCCTAACGAGTATTATTCTTCAAATCTAACCGCATTCATAGCACACCTAAAAGCTGTGAAACAATCAAGTCCTAGAAAAAAAAATCTTATGAGGACAAAGGAGCTTCCCTTACAGTGTTCACCTTATCAGTTAAAAAGTAACTTTAATCAAATGAAGACAGTCCTCTACCAAAATAGGTTAATTCTCTAAAGATGCCATAATGTATTATGAGCAAATTTATCCAACACAACACAGAAACTAGACCAGGTGTCTCAAAGCTGCTTCCAACCTGGCCTTAAACACTTCCAGGGATGGGGATTCCACAATTTTTACTACATGTCTTGGTTAAAATTCCCTCTCCAGTTTATGCCAAATAAACCAGGACTGGAACTTACAAAAACCTGACAACAGCAAACCAATAAAAATCAGTGCATCTTTGAGTTAAAAATCTACTGGCAAAAGTCCTGGACATGTATAAGGACTAAGAAGACAATTAGGCTCTGAAGGTGGAACCTTGAGGCGGTAGGAATCACCTACAGAGTTTATGAACAAGGCAGGAGGAGACCTGGGAAATGAGATCTCAGTTAACAATATCAATGCTGGAAAAAAGCTCAGATTTCATATTGGTGCTTAAACACAGAGGCTCAGTGCAGATACCCCTTTGATGACTTATAAACCTTTTCACCGAGTCTTATATCAAGTAACCTTCCCCTGAAATGATAATCTAGTGTTATAAGCAATAATTCTTTGTCAACTTTTCTCTTGAAGTACTGAATAAATTACTGCTTCTCCCTTTCTAACAGTGAGCAAGGGAGGACTTGCTAACAGGACTAACCGTGCATTTTATCCAATTGTTAAACATAATTAAGCTAAACGTAATTAAATTAAAGTCAGAACTAATTTAGCTAAATATAATTAAAGTCAGAACGAGTGTTTCCAAACACTAATTATATTAAACTTTGCTGATTTTTGTTCAGACCTAAAAAGAGGTACTGAGATACTTTGGTTTTTTTGATTCTCCAGGTTTTCTACAAAAATATAGCATTCTCTGCATAGATGGCCTCTCACATACCTTTAGATAGCTAAGTTATCAAATCCTCCTCAACATGAGAATAAAAATAACAACATGCTTGGTTCAATCAGCATAGCCAGGAGGAAGGATGCATTCCACTATATTATCCAGAGAAGGAAAATGGAAAAAAATTGCAATGAATTTATCACTGGAGTGTGCTTAAGGTATTAGCAAAACAGAGAAACAGAAAAAAACCATTGTCATAGCTGAAAGGCATCTAGAAAACCTTTTAAAAACCCTGTCTATTTCTAATATAATTTGCTCTGGGTTTATATCTCCAGAATTCATTGACTTGATCCACCTTATAGTCTATATCCCGGGGGATAAGATTAGAATGGCATATACAGGATTAAACATCATTAAGTTTGCAATGTCTCTAGAGACTGTGGCAAGGAGAGGAATTGATTCCACTGGAGGCATCAACTGTATTTCTCAAAGCCAGGCTATACTCATTGATTCTCTATAGTTTTAGCATTTTGATTTGAGCATTAAGATTGGTAAATTTAGCCTATAAGCGATCCTGGAATGCAGCAACCAAACATAAAAAATATTCTGCTAAATATTAATTGTAACATTATTTTATACAGAATGAACTCAGAGAAGAATAAAAGTAAAGCAAAATAAAAGTCGTGAAATATTAAATGAAGCTCAGTAAAGGAAATAAAAAATAAAAAGCCAGGAGCTTGATTTGTCAAACCTTTCCATCAGCCTGCAACCTTCAGCTCACATCAGCTGCTATAGCATCCACTTCTGCCCTTCAACTCTTTCTGTAACTCAGTAGTATAAAACCAATATGAGACAAAACTGAGGCCTCTCATTTTTAGCTAAGAACCAAACCAAGCATACTGAAAGGATTTTGAGTTTCTACCCAGTCCGTAAACTAAAATCCAACAGGAAGATACCAATCCATAATCTTCCTGCTTTTCACAATGCAACAAACTCCAAGCACTCTTTTGTACAGAACAAAATGCACATTGTCCAACATGAATGTTCAAAAGCATGCAGTTATCCCTATCATTCATACATGCACAGATATACACACACTTATACATCTTTGTCCTTGCATAAAGGGTTTGTCTAAAACTATGAGTTTCTCATGAGTGTATGTAAGGGATATGCATTTTTTTAGACTTGAGTTATCATCTTTTAAAGGGCTTGGTTAACCACACATAACAGAAGAAGGACCACAGTTTTCACAGTATGATCTGGTCATGACACCACTCAGGAGGACTCTGTTGCAGAGAACAAATAACATAGATTTAAAGGTTTTAATGTGATATTTGTGAGGATGCAGGGTTCCCACTGAAAATTAGTCAGCCCTGCTCTCCTAGGTTATTTACATGACTCTGGCAAACTGCAGATTTCTGCTGAGTCCGTTACCAAACTATTTTTTCACTAAACATTTGCTGATTTCAATAATGATGTAGCAGTGGCTCAGGTTTTAAAGAAGTGCAGAAGAAGCCAAGGCAAAGCTAGAAATAATCAAGGCCAACCTTTGTTTCAGAGAGCTTGGCAATGCCTGTTTTCTCACTTTCCTTGAGTCCTGGCACAGAAGTTGGAATCAGACCTCAGGATGTGTCTCATCTCCCACCCAAAGGGAGGTTGGACCTATACAGAGCTGTTTATATGTGCTGGGAGGTGCGTTGTTGAGGAGTGTCTGGTAGTCAGAATAAGCAGAGAAAATTATGCAGTCTCTCTGGATTTAATAGGCCACCTTTTCACAATGAACTTTCTTTCTTCTTCTTTCTTTTTTTTTTTTTTTTTTTTTTTTTTTTTTTTTTTTTTTTTTTTTTTTTTTTTTTTTTTTTTTTTTTTTTTTTTTTTTTTTTTTTTTTTTTTTTTTTTTTTTTTTTTTTTTTTTTTTTTTTTTTTTTTTTTTTTTTTTTTTTTTTTTTTTTTTTTTTTTTTTTTTTTTTTTTTTTTTTTTTTTTTTTTTTTTTTTTTTTTTTTTTTTTTTTTTTTTTTTTTTTTTTTTTTTTTTTTTTTTTTTTTTTTTTTTTTTTTTTTTTTTTTTTTTTTTTTTTTTTTTTTTTTTTTTTTTTTTTTTTTTTTTTTTTTTTTTTTTTTTTTTTTTTTTTTTTTTTTTTTTTTTTTTTTTTTTTTTTTTTTTTTTTTTTTTTTTTTTTTTTTTTTTTTTTTTTTTTTTTTTTTTTTTTTTTTTTTTTTTTTTTTTTTTTTTTTTTTTTTTTTTTTTTTTTTTTTTTTTTTTTTTTTTTTTTTTTTTTTTTTTTTTTTTTTTTTTTTTTTTTTTTTTTTTTTTTTTTTTTTTTTTTTTTTTTTTTTTTTTTTTTTTTTTTTTTTTTTTTTTTTTTTTTTTTTTTACTGAGAAGTACCTGTGGGCAGGGTGGGAAAAATGGGATATGCTGGGGAAAGATTTGGTGAAGAGGAAGGAGCTAGGGTGTGGTAGCAAAGATGAGTAGAATTCCTCTTTATAATTTTGTCTTTTTCCATTCTGCCTTTCAGAGGGTAAAACTGAGGATATCTGGTACAAAGCACTAGATAGAGAGCTACTTGTTCCTCACTATGTTTTTCACACTTTTCTTCTTCTAGCTTTGTGATGGGTTGAGCCTGAGCTGATGGACAGCTCGTTTGACCAGTGGCGCTTTTTGAAATTTCCATATATAAAGGTGAAGGGACAGGAAGTTCTCTCTCTCTTTGGGGTTTGGCGTTCCAGCAGGGTGGGGGGGGGAAATGGCAGCCAAGGCTTTTGCTCCTTGGAGCAGCCTCGNCCCCATGTTGTGGCCCATGTGATCCCATATCCATGGGAGAGGTATTTTCCCGGTAACAGCTTTATTCCCGGGCGGGGGCTGTTGTACTGGGGCTGATACGGTTTTGGAAGACCACGGATTGCAAAGGAAACCTCTTTTCTCCTTACCCAGTGGAAAGATTCTTAAAATTGTGGGTACTGACTAAGAATTATGTAGTGTTATCCTTTGTGCTGGTTTAGGGAAGAAGAAAGGAGGAGGGGGGTGTGAGTAAAAAGAGGGATTTTGCTTTGATTTTCTTATTATTTTCTTTTCTCTTTTAATTCTGTTAATAAACTTTTCATTTTTCTGTAAGTTTGAGCCTGTTTTGCATTCCTCCAAATCTCCTATCTCACAAAAGATAAAGAGATGAACTGAAACCACTACAAGCTTTCAAACTCAGCTCTGGATTCATCCCACTTTTTTCTGACTCTTACCACCTCATTTTTTCTTGAATCTGTCTTCACTGTGACATTCCTTTTTCTTGTTCAGAGCCACTGATGTCCCTCAGCTCCAGTCTCCAGCCCACCAGGTCAGCCTCCCCTCTATCCTTCATGAATTCCTCCAACAGCTTCAAATGCTCCCTTCAGTCCCTTCATTCCCTTCATTCTTCCCTTGTACTCAGCACCGGTGAGGCCCCACCTTGAGTACTGTGTCCAGTTCTGGGCCCCTCAGTTCAGGAAGGATGTTGAGACACTTGAGCGTGTCCAGAGGAGGGCAACAAGGCTGGTGAAGGGCTTGGAACACAAACCCTATGAGGAACGACTGAGGGAACTGGGGTTGTTCAGCCTGGAGAAAAGGAGACTCAGAGGTGACCTTAACACTCTCTACAACTGCCTGAAAGGTGGTTGTAGTGAGGTGGGGGTCGGTCTCTTTTTCCGGGCAACAACTGACAGAACAAGAGGACACAGCCTTAAGCTGCGCCAAGGAAAATATAGGTTGGATATTAGGAAAAAGTTTTTTACAGAAAGAGTGATAAAATATTGGAATGGCCTGCCTGGGGAGGTGGTGGAATCACCATCCCTGGACGTGTTTAAAAAGAGATTGGATGTGGCGCTCGGTGCCATGGTTTAGTTTAGTTGAGGTGTTGGGGCATGGGTTGGACTCGATGATCTTGAAGGTCTCTTCCAACCTGGTGATTTTGTGATTCTGAGATTCTGTTTCCTGCTCAGAACAACCCCAAGTTATCCAGTTGGTTCACAACATCCTTAATGCAGAAACATTTTTCTGTGCCTCTAAACCAAGACTTGACATTCCTGCCTGGCTCCCCTACTTGTCTGCTAATGAAGGGTGCAATTTTTAAAATTGTTATTGTTTTAACCAGCAGCCCTCTTTGTCTTCTATCAAAATGCCTAGCAGAGGATGAGTGAGAGAAAGCATGTGTATGAGCTTCAAAGAGAGTCAAAGGGGACTCGCTATTATTCAGTGCAAGCTGGACTAATACATCATTTTTCATAGAAAAAGATAAACAAGTAACAGAGTATTCAGCAAATGCAGATTCATTGCCCAGAATGGGTCTTTGAGTAATTCTGCCTTCCATCCAAGCACACTACTCAACAGAAGAGGCCTATTTCAACAAATGAGAAAAATTTGCAGCTAAGGCCATATATTTCAAATCAGTCTACAAAAAAAATCCAAACCTGAAAAGCTAAAACTTGTAGAAAGTTTCAATTAATAAGTAGGTTGTGGCTGAAGAAGTCAAAAACTGGGGAGTTACATTGCAACTCTCTTAAACACTTGGTAACGGTGGTAAATTTACTACCACTGACTTTATTACGTGGTCTCACGTGAGAAAGTCTCATCTAAACTGATGTAAGGGCTGGTTGGAGCAAGGAGTATGTTGCCACTTTGCTTTAGATCCATTCATGTTCCTAGCAGAATTATGAGTGAAACAGAAAGTTTCCAGATTACGTCCTGTACTGGATCCCAAGTCTGTTGCAGGGATGTGCTTTATGACTTTCCGATGCTGACAAACCAGGACACCTCCCCTGAATGTCCTTAACTTGTGCTGCCGTCCTGGTGCCAGTGACTGTAGCAGAGGCTGTGGCATCATTTATGCAGTGAGGACATGCACATACATTTGATAACAACTCAATCAAATTGTTATATGGCCCCTACCACTACTGAGGAGACAGAATAAGTGCAGTTCCTCATTGTTGCTGATGGTTTTCAAGCCTGCTTCAGAGTAAAATACAGCTAACTTTAAAACTAGCGTGAGGAATAGTGTAGTTAATTTTCAGTGAAAATTACTGTTGAAGCAAATTAAGAGTGACCAAAAGATTGTCTTTCCTGCTTGAATTTGACTATACTTCTATTACATGTGAGGTCAGCAGGACATGATTTCTGAATTATTCATCAGGATCTTTCTAGTAACAGGAGGTACACAGCTGTAGACCGAGCAATTTCTATGTCCACTATACCACAGAAATGGTTTGGCAGGAGAGGCTACCGGTTCCTGAATAGCTATGCACAGCAACAAAACTGGGACCTAAATACATCCAGTACTGGTTAGGTTTGCTGGGTTTTGGTGGGGTTTTTTTGGTTGTTTTTTTCCTTAGTAGTTGGTAATAACAGACAAAAAGAGGTGGAGGAAGAAAGCAATGGATGATAATGCTACTATGAAAATTAATAGATGTAGAGCTTTCCTCGGGCCACTGCTATGGTAATTTGTAAGAGCTTATTGTTTTTAAACATTGGGTATAAGAGTTTCACAGAAACCACCTTTCTCCTTTTTTCCCCAGCTGCTCTAAGTGCCCTTTTCTTTGTACTGGCAAATACAAAAATTCAAAGGTTGTTCATGACTACAATAATGCCCCATTCCCAGAAGAGTTCAAGGTCAGGCTGGGTTGGCTTTGAGCAACGTGGTCTAGTGGAAGGTGTCCCTGATCATGGCAGTTGGTTTGAAATGAGATGATTTTTAAGGTCTATATCAACCCAAACCATTCTATGTTTCTGTGATTCTATAGACATATTAAATCAGTTTTGAAAAATAAAAATACTTGAGATCAGCATTTTCTCATTGCATATTTGTTATCTGGCATTAAGAAAATGTGATTATTTGAGTCAGGTACTGCAACTTTTGAGTAGTTTTCTTGGTTTTCTGTAAAAAAATTCAAGAATAATAAAGGTCACTAATTAAAAATAAGCAGCTACTCAGTTTATTTGCATTTTTAAATCACAGGCTAGAGGACTTTAAACTTTCCTTGAGAAAGAGAACAAACTAACCTTTGAATCAGCTGTTCTCTGCTTTGAACCTCTGGAATGAAGGAACTCTCATAAACTACTTTTAATGTACTTTACATCCCTGGTACAAATCACACAGATGTAATGGTATAGGGACATAAAACTTTCCATCAGAAAAGAAGAAAACAATTTAAAAAAAGATAAAATGACCAGTTTTTCTAAATGAACCATCTCCTTGAACCTTCACAAATGGAGAGTCAGATGTTCCAGATGGGACCTTAATAATTCTCACTTGTAATGAAGAAATGCAGGTACTAACAATCTGTGATGGTAACTTGAGCCAGCCAGAAATTTTCACTGGGAAAAAACCCCAACTTTTTCAGATTTGGCATGTTCCTCAGGTAAATCTATATCAACAACACTTCCTTCTGACACTTCTCCCTGTAGATGCCCCCTGCCAGTGTTTCCCTGATGACTCAGTGAGCTTCCCATTTGCTGATTAACGCGTCAGCTGAAGGTCAAATTTTCAGAATATTCTAGAAGTTTAGTCTCATAAGCACCGAGCCCTCCATTCTCCAGAGATTTGTTTTGCTACATATTTTTATAAAAATCTTTCTCTTTTTTTCACAAAAAGAGAAAAAAAAAGGGGTGGTGTTTCATCCTTGCCCAGCTGCAAAAGTAACAGAAAGCAGGATTATGGCATAGGTTAGTTGGACTGTTTGGGAGAACAAGGCTCTGTGCAATCCAGAGCATCAAAGTAATCCCTGCTTTGAGCACGAGGTGGGACTTGATGACTTCCTGATGTCCATTCAAACCTGTATCAATCCATTATCCTATGGTTTTCTTTTCAGTTGATGCTTTTCTAAGTGCCTTGGTTCAGGGTTTGGGGGGTGTGTGGTGTGTATCATCACCATTGTTAACCAAAAGTAATTAGAAGACAAAGTTAGAATCTCTTGCTATTTCTTTTTTTTTCTCTTATTTGTAAATATTTATTCAAGCTTTCAGCTTATCCACTCACAATTGCAGTTCCTGTTTCATATGCTTTTTTCTCCTTTGCAGGCTGCAAGGTCATATGTATGGGAAACAGCAGTGTAAAAGCTACTTTAAAGATGCTGCCAGAGACCTTGGGATCTAAGTACTCTCTGGTGAGAAAGCCAGGTGACTTAAATGTTGATTTGAGGCATGTTGCTTGTGTATGTGGCAGTAATTCAGACTGGGTATTGGAAAACATGGAGGTCTGTCTGCAGTAGTCTTTGCCATGTTTCACAGTTCTGCTGTAGTGTCAAATGAGAATGCCATTGCTTGCATCTTAGATGTAATTATAATGTTTTCTTTTGGTCTGATAGGAAGGAAAAGGTGTCAGCATTTGCAAGTGGAATGATTCACTAAGCGTTATAATGTCATTTACATTTTCTTTGCTACTGATGTAGTATTTGGTGAAATAATGCTGGGCTGTCACTCTACTGTCAATTTACAGAGTTCAGAGTAATCAGTCTGTTGGATATTAGGCAAATTAATTTTTACAAGTTCCTGAATTTTTTTCTTGTCATTCTCAGTGTTGTTCACAGTGAAGCAAAGGTAACGATGCACAAAGTGTGAGGTTGGTGCTTCAGTGGCAGCTACAGGAATATCAGTGATTTTGCGGATACATCCACCTATTGTTTCTAATTTCGGGAGAGACTGAGGGATCCCATGAAAGGAACACTTAATCTCTAGCAGGTTGATTTCTAATCTGTAGTAGGCTGATTTGTACCAGCAAATTTGTTTCCCCTACAATTTAGGAATTACTGTCCCTTATATCTCTTCTTGCAAATGAAGTAACAGTTTATGCAAACCAACAGGAATCCAGCACACGCTAAACCTGAAGTGCCATATCAGGATTTTAAACCTGAATGGTTGCTGAAGCATCCTGAGCAAAGAATTTTAACTACTGAAAGTCTCTACTATGCTGGAAGATATTTTTGAACATATGCACACTACCTTCTATTTTGATCACTAAACAATCTGGAATTTACTGAAAAATGACAGCATTATTTCAGCACTTTTCAGGCAATCAGAAGTATAAAAAAAGAAAAAGCTTTTTTATCTGACTGCAAGCTGGAAAAATGTTTAAATACAAACCCACAGAGACAGATATACAAATATTTTTCTTAATACACGCAGAAATGAGGAACTACATAAAACTGGAGGGATTATACTTTCAAAAACAGAGACTAGTTAGAGAAAGGAAAACTTATAATGTGGAAGTTAGTGTGGCGTATTGATGTTCACCATTGTTAGCAAAGTTTTGACTGGAATACTATCTGATGTGTTTATAAAAGTACTATTAAACTCACCTGATTTCTTGTAAATTTCCTACAATACGAACTATATTCTACAGAAGTTTCCCTGCAATTGGGTTCTAAAGCAAGCCTCAGTGGTGCCATTTGTGTGCTGTGTCACCAATACAGTTACTCAGGCCAAAAAGGAGACTTTGTTCACTGTCTTCATTGAAACCATGGAAGTTACCATGATGGGACAACACAGCCACTTTGATCTCTCACTTATCTCCAGGGTCCTGGTTCCACATCACACATATGTTGATTCTTTCCTGGACATCTTGCCGAAGCAAGCCAAGTAATCGTGTTTAAGAAGCTGGAGCAGAGTTCATCCCAGGGTGTGCTCCAGGCAGACAATGTGTGCAGCCTGTACCATCATCTCTGGCATGCCTCACACTCCTGGACAGTGTCATACATTGGTGTGTGCATAATATCTTCCTTCAGTGCCATGTTATGACTGCCAAACCAGTAGGCTTTGAGATAACCCTCCCATCATCCGTGGCATCTTGTAAAAAGGACAACCCACATTAAAAAAAAAAAAATCTGCAGTTTATATGGTGTGCAGAGTATACAGGAAATTTGTTTTGAAGCCAACTATCATTGTTAAAAATTCCAGGTTTTATACTTATTCATCAAATAGGGCCCTAAGCAAACCCTGTTTAAGTACTATGCAGGGAGACCATGGCCAAATAAAGGTGGAATTAGACTGTATGCTATAGATTTATTAGTTGATCTATTTTAAATCCTTCTCTATCTAAACCTGTGGGTTAAGGTGACATTTATCTGAAATTAAATAGACAAACACAGACACACAATCACATTAGCCACTGTGACCTTATTTTGCCATGGAAGTTACTTGCATAGGAAGCAAACAATGAGTCTACTGATTATTTTTTTATTTATTAATCATGAGCAATTTTTGCTGTTTACATGCTGCTTACTGATCTTTGTATTTGAGCACTTACTGTGCCTTCAGTAAGCAGTCTGAAACAAAATTATTCTGAACTGCAGGAAAACAGAAGACAGACAAAAAAACCAGCAACTGAGTTATGATTTTGCTCACCATTTATAAGTGTCTTCATCATCATAATTTCTTAAAGAACTTACAAGAAAAAGTATGGCAAATGATGTATTAGCTACTTGAATCTATATCACTAATAATGCAATAGTAATTAGTTTACTCGCTTCTAAGGTCAGATGTAGATTGTTGTATGAACAAATACCTTGATATCAGTGTGTTGTGTGCAGAAAGTTAAAATATTTTTTGTTGTATTGCTGACTAATATTTTCATGTTTCAATATCAGATTATTTTGGAGGCTAGGGATCTGATAACCAAGGTCTTTGGTTCCTGGTAAGGAAGGCAAAATGGTCTTGGCAGTTCAAATTTTCTTTCAAGTACCGACATATTCTTATTCCCCACTGATCAGTAGACATTTAGGAAGTAAGTTATGCAGAATTTTAGTGAAGAAACACACAGACACTTACTGAATTCAGTGTTGGTGACATCCATCTCAATACTGGCTTTTCCTCATTACTGCTTATGATAACTGTAGCTCTGTGAAGGAAGGTAAAGGCTGAGTAGAACTTAAATTGTTTCTTAATGTAGCAAGTAAAGCACCAAAAACTGTCACAAATCAAACACTTGTTTATCTTTCTCACTGAAGAGAAAATTTTGTGGCTATTATTCATAATCTATACATTTCTGAGTTTATATCACATTCTAAATTCATCCTGAATGGCAAATGATGGGTGGTTTCAAACCAAACAAACAGCACAAAAGCAGAAGTAAATAATAATCTACACTTAATTATGAAAATCTAATACATCTATTCCTTGCAACATGAAGCTCCATCTCCAGGGTACTTGATTATTTCTGAGAGCTGAGCGAAAGCTGGAGCAGAACAGTTGAGTTAGAGCTCTGTTAAGCTTATGCAGAAATCATCAATATTACAATATCCTGAATATTAGAGTAACAGCCAGTAAATTTCTTGTAAAAGGTGTTTTATTTAATTTATCAAATTGTCTTAATTTAAAGAGGAATATATTTATGCCCCAGATAATTTGAGTTTGGTAAACAATCTGCAGTTCACATTGTGCAGCAGGAAGGATTTTATATATTTGTTCGTCAATGGCTTAGGAACAAAAAGAACAACATTCAGAAAAGGATTAATTAATTCAAATTTTACCAAATTATTTATGAAAATTAATAGTGAGCAGGTCTTTTCCACTCATCCATTAACAGGTGAAATCCATGGCCTAGCTCAAGACTGTGTTATCGATCTTGATAAGCCATATGCACAGAGTGGTGTAAGAGAAGTAACATTTCAAAATGCAATCATATCAGCATGAACTTCTCCCCATAGTGTGGTAATGGTTATATGACGCTGTCTTTTTGAAATCAGAACTTTCTTTTTTTTAACTGTTCTGGCTCCTAGAGTGTTAAATAAATATTTTAATAAAAAAACTCTTTGAAGGATTTTTACTGTGAATTTATTTATTTTCCTTAAATGCACTGTTATTTTCATTCTGCACTGTAAATATTAACAATGCACAGAAAAACTATTTTCTTCCCTACATTTACTCTCTTGTGCTATATAGTAAAATTAGAGTTATGAGTAATGGATCAGTTATGACAACACTTACACTAGAAGCTGAAACATTTTCCTGCTGCAAACCCCACCATTTTCATCCTGGGTACATTGGTGGAACGCTGCTTTGTCAGCAGGATGTAGAAGCAGAACACAGATAAAATTTATTCTACAAATTTAAAGACATTTGAAAAAGCATACGTAATTACAACTTTGCCCCAAATTTGGTATCAGATACATTGGTCTAAAAGCTGCTGGAAACTGATACATTAGCTCTGCTTCACTTCATTGTAACCAAGAGAATAATCTTCCCTCTGCAGAGGAAAAAATCTGGATTTCTCAGAAACCTTGGTGAGGTCTGTGAAAGACAATAACCTTCTCTAAAGAAAAAAACAGGGACTGTTGGAATACATCATAGAAGTCAGAGTATCATTCATTACCATTTTTACTGATGTTGCCTATCTGGAACAGAGTCATAAATGAAGGGATGAGGATCCCATTACCATGTGTAGACTGGTGTGTCGTGTCATGATATGTCATAGGGTCCTTCTTGCCCAGGCATCCACATGGGTGAGCTGCTGGAGAGTCAGGTTAGGTGCAGCACTCTTGCTGTCCCGTGTCCTGCCTGACAGAGTCTGGAGCAGGGTGTCAGTCTCAGTCTCATGAAGTAGGCTGATGTATGATTTGAGTCAAATGCTAGAACTTTTACTCTTTCCAGCTGGGAAAATTTCCCAGCTTCTTCCATATCCATCCTCAGTAGCCTTGCATGCTCATCCACTGGAATGACTCAGCTCCATGATTAATGGTTGCTGATCACGTCTCCTAGGTGCTGATGATATACTATTTTAAAGCATCCCAGCTCAAATACCAGGGAACAGGTGCATTTTTGACAGGATGTGACAGGAAAATCTGTGAAGGAGGGCATGGCTCTGTTGCCTATACTCAGTTGACTGTAGAGTGGCACTTCAGAAGCTCTGGGATGATATCCCACCTGCTGTCAGCCTGGAAGGCCACAGCTGGGATCTGGTGGCATGTGAGTGCTATTCAAGTAGCACTCAATTCTTATGTGCAGGCAGTGCATTTGAAAAGTTCCTGTCAATGAAGGAATCGGATGAGGACCCTCACAAACCTGGTTTCATTTTTTACTTGTTAAGACAGCAGAAATGATAAAGGAAGGTCCAAAAGAAGTGTTTCCAAATCTTCCTACTTGTTCTCCAGCCTTTGAATCTGTATCCCTATTTATGCACAGTTCTGCATCAAAACTGAGAAAGACACGGACTAGCTTGTCTCAAGGCAGAAATTGATCAAGGCTTATGAATCTGAAGAGAAATATAAAATAAATATCATTTAGAACTTGATGTGTTTGCTTGCAAAAATTATGCACAAATTATTAAATACCTTCAGAAGGTCAGAGTGGTTTCCCCTTTCTACCTTTGAAGTTTGAGTATCCAGATTACTGTAGCACAGTATGACTCTCTGCCACAAACTTCTCTGGTAGAAAAGTTGCTATCAATTGAATATCTTGACAAGAAATAGAAAATTCCTATGTGACATACAACAAAGGATTTGTCATGAATCAGACTATATACAATTGAGAATAAAAAGTCTTTTTCAACTTCTGGTAAATCACTTAAAATTAAATGTCTCTAATTTAGGGCAATTATGCAAATGTTTCTTCAATGAATGAAGACCATGATATGTTTAGTGTATTCTGTTAAAGCAAACTTCACTCTGCTTTTGTCTGGTATGATTGAGGCTGTCACTTAGAAAGACAAAGGTATTCAATGAAAAAAGACTATTGGTACAGAATACTAAGTATATTCCAGTACCTGGTGAAGCTAGAAGTAAAAAAGTGTGAAAATGGGCAGGTATGCAAATCCTGGTCTATCTAATAAAGAATAGCATTAATAAAGGTTTTAAAAGTATCTTTTTCTTTCTCGTGGATAAGTTTAAATTAAAAAAAGAAGGGGGGAGGTGGCTAAGGAAATTATTGTGCATGTATGCTTTTCATGTTTTTCCTTTGTGTCATCAATTCATCTTAGTCTTTTTTTGTTATATTTTATTTTTCTGTTTCACTTACGTCATTCATTCATTAGTAATTAGTTACAGCACTTCTGACACTTGCATTGCTATTTCCATGGGACTCTTGGAGTCTTGTGTTACTTCTGCGTGATTGGAGGAGGCTTTTTCAATACTTGAAAGTAGGTGTGTATAAGCTTGAGGAAACATCCCTCTTTATGTCCACGGCTTACTAGAGAGGAACAAAATATGCTGGTTATTTTATGATCAACATAAAAATGCAAGAGCCCTCTTTCAGATGGCTTTGACTTTGAACAAGCAGTAAGTAACCAAAAGATCTCTGGAATGATATAACACTAGAAAGGTCCTCTAAATTTGTTGCAATGTCTGTTATTTATTAACAGACTTCTTTGGGATATGGACTTTTCTAGAAGAGTTTTAGAGAGCTGCCTCATTTGTAAAGATGCAGGGGAAATAACTGGTGAGAATAGATGACAATGTTTACAGCAAATATTTCCATGGCAAAGAGAAAAAAAGAGACAACATGAAACTTTCCTGCAATGCACATATATTCTGTTTACTGGGAGAATTTTTTTTTTCTGAAAGGAAGCAATCTTCTGATCAGTTTTGTGCATTCCTTCTAAGGGTGTGCAGAAGGCATGAATTCCATAAAATCACACATTCCACAGTGAAATAGTACCCTAGAGTCTATAAACAAGAGCTGTTAAAGTCAAGAATTTAATTTTTTAGATAAAATAATGCATAGGAAAATATACCTGAGAAATACAGGAAGGTGGCTGGAAAGTTTATAGGGAACACTACAAAGAAGAGTTCAAGATGATCTATGATACAGCTTTTGCCTTGTGTTAAAAGTACTCTCTTTTTTCTTTATGGTGACTCTATCCTTTAGAAGCCATAACACACTCTGAAGTATGTTTCAGCTCTTTCCTAGTTGCACTTGTTTGTGCTTTTTAACTGATTTCATAGGAAAAACTATAAATGACTTTGAACTGTACCTGGTGCAATGTTGATCTTCAGTTGACTCACTTATTCTTATTGCCCTCTCCAACAGCCTGAGAAGAAAAAAGCATGGTCCAAGCACCCGCTGGTAACACAAGGACTCTCTGGACACCACGTCAGTTGAAAATCTCAAAGGATGAAATCTAACATGATGTAAACCACATCATAAAACTGCTGCAAATTTAATAAGCAAATGACATTCTGTAAACTCACCAAAGGAGAAATGCTGATTTATTGTAATCAAGAAAATGAGTGTTTTAGGAAAAAAACAACCCAGCCCCTTCAGCTTTGAAGAGTACCTTCAATTCCCAGAAAGAACAATGAGATAGACTAGGAGAGATTCAGCTGTACAAACACATAAGAACATGTTCACATTGACCTAAAAAGTGTGTTATTGACATAGGAAATGCCGCTAGAGTAGAGTAGCAGGGAATGGAAGGGAGGAGGGAATGAATATATTTATTGTTTTTTCTCCACATTATCTCCCACCCACAGATGGAAAGGTAGCAGTGAAACTGGCTGGCTGGCTGCTCTGAAGGTTGGGGGCAGTCAAGGTGGTGTTTGGCACAACAACCACTCTGTTGGTGCTGTGGCTGTCTCCTGGCCCAAAACAGATCCCTCATCCCTCTTTCAGGAGAGAAGTACCACAGCATTAGAGACAGAGGGAATCTTTTTTTCCTTGGCCACTTGTGCATTTGCACTGTCTTATGAGACATGACTTTAAACGTTGACCAAATTCTCTTCTGGGTGCCATTGCTCCTAAATCTTCTCTTTTGCCAGAGTCTGGTAGCTGACAGCATATGCAGACACCATATTGCTCTAATCACAGAAAGAACATTTTCAGGAACAAAGCAAAGAGCTTTTGAAAATTGGAATGCCAAATCAGACTATAAACAAAAACCAAAAGAGATCTGCAGAACTGTGAATAGCATTGTTTCTACTAAAAAAAAGAGAAAAGCCCATAGTTCTTTATATTACATTATTTTTATTTGGAATTAGGTATTTTCAAAGTATCATGGAAGTTTTCAAGCGTCTGAAACTGGCCTAGATGTTGACACATCTTTCANCTCCCCTCGTTTTGATTTGTTACAGTAATTTTTCATATTAATAGGATGCATTTATGTTCTTCAAGAAAAATATGCACCCTTTCAAACCTAACAGCAAAATGCAAACAGCTTTTAATAAATGTGCTGAAATACAATATTGGTTTATGGGCATTTTCCCAGAAAAATTACATGTGACACTTCATAATGTTCATGTGCTTCATTTCTTCTGTAACCAGAGACAAAAATTGGATTGCTGCTTTCATATTTCCCGAGAATCAAGTCCATGGTTTTGATCATGCTGGATCACCTCAACACTGGAGGAATAAAACTATGTGAAAACAGTTGTAGCATCAACTTAGCTCTTCCATTTGCCTCCAAGTCTATGTAAGCAGTCATTGCTTTCCCAAAGAAGTCTTTTCCTTCCCAGCTGCCAACAAAAGCTTTCTGAAAACTTTACAATGTGATTTTCCTGATAGGTGTTGGTCCTTTTGGGCACATATAAAATGATACCATGAAGTGTTTAGGCATAAGTTTAGGAAATATATTAGATATATCTTCCAAAAAATACCAGAAACAGCAGCAGCTAGTCCAGACATCTTCCCCACCCACAATAAAGATATCCAGGCTGTGTTTTTCAATATTTGAGTAATTTTACTAAGTGATGAATGCTGACTGATAAAGTAGCTCAGTTGCTCTAAATTAGCAGTGTGGGGAGTCGCACAACTTATGAGCTGAAACTCTTTCCAGCTATTGCAGTCATATGTGCCTAGACTTTCATTAATTTAGGTAGTTTTGTAATTTGTGAAAAATGTCTGTGAAACAGAAAAACAGCTGTGGCTCTGAGCAGAGGACTGTGGGTAATAATTAATAGGGCTGTTATTTAGGCTTGAGAGTACTCAACAGCTGAATAGATCCAAATCTGTAAAACATGAATTCAATTAATATTTTTGTCTTATGTTTTGGCCACATTCAAGTGGGTTGAGCAGAGCAAAAGGCATAGCAGAAATCTTTATTTTTCTAGTCAAAGCATTTATTTTACTGGCAGCTGCTCTAATTAAGGATGTCTGAGTAAATGTAGTTTTCAAGCTTTGTTAGAAAAAAAATGTTTTCTTAATGCTACATTCTGATTTGTCATGCCTACATACAATGGTGCAGATGGGCGAGTCCCGCGGCACCAGCATCCAAGGCTTTCTGCAGGGATTCAGCTGTCCAGAGCTGTCAGTACCCAGCTGTGGAGACACGGGATTTGGCTGCTGTCAGATAGAGGAAAGGGTTAGGGGGCTCCCAGCAGTCTTAGGGCTCTCACTTAGGCAGATGTTGCCTTCAGGAGGAGAGGGATGTGCTCCAGCAGCTCCAGCTCCTCAAGCTGCTCGCCATTAAGAGTCAATGACAGAGAATGATAAGAAAGGAAAGTTTCTTTTATAAATTCTGCAGAAATGGGTTCTCAGTTGGGTTTCCAAGGGAAGCTGGGACTTTCAAAGGAATGTTTTCCCCATATTTTGAGTGAGTTCTTGGACTCTAGAAATGGAAGACAGCAAAGGTGGATTTTACATCAGTTTTGAGTAATGGTTGCATGAGGCTAATTTGTGCTATGCAGCAGTAGCTCACATTTAACACCATAACTCTGGCTGATTTTTTTAACTGTCTCTGAGTCAGAAAAAATTCTTCTTTAGCTAAATCCCTGTCAGGTGGAAACACAGAAATAATACCAGAATTCCACTTCTTTCAGTTTAAAGTCTTAAAGGCATTTTTTCAAATCTGAGATTCAGGTCTATTGCTCAGATAGTATAAAATCACATGTTGACTAGGAATTTTCTTTTTCCTAATCTTTATTTTCAGACTTACTCTTAACCACTTTCACAAGATAAGCCTTCTCTGTAATTGTCTCAGCTCTATCACAGCTGAAACTTAATCCTTTTTACCTTCCACAGCTGCGGTTTTCTTTCAGAACAAATTATATGTTTATGGAACACCAAGGACTGCAATTTTCTTGTGTATTTTGTTGTTGTTGTTGTTGTCGTTGCAGTTGTTGTTGGTTTTTTCCCTGCCTTTTTAATCAGCTTTTCTACTTCTACTCCTACTCCTACTCATCATGTTCTTCACTCTACACTCAGGAACAAACCCAGGTACAGCTAGGGATAATTCTTGGTAATAAATCTGTAGAGGAAACCCCAGATGGCAAAAAGTATCTTAAAACTGGTGAGAAGATGGCTATGAGCACTAGAGCTAACATTTAGGTTGTTAGTTTACCACTGAAATATTCTGATGATCTAGTTGCCCAATTAAATTGCCATGGGACCTTAGAATTCTCATTAGTTGCACACTGCTTAAAATAAAGATTGATTTTTCTGGTTTTCATCTATAAAGGCATTTGGACTGATGAGGAGTACAGCTCACATGCCTGATACCACTAATAAACAGAGCACTGTTGCAGACCTCTTGAAAGCCAGCTGCCCTTAAGCACTCCTGCTTAACCAGCTCAGCATGGGATTTATTTGCCATTTTCTGAAGAATCAGTTGCCAATATTAAGAGGAGGATATTGAAGAACAATGATTCTGAAGAATGAGAAGAGGCGAAATATAAGTATGATTAACTGTTAAACTATTGCATTAGAGTTAGTTCCAGTTTAGATTTTTTGGGGTTTTCATCTCAATTTATACTCAGCCTATTAACCTACAGGTCACATTCTTTCTGACAGATCATCCCGAGCTCAGGTCTTGTAGGCAGGGAGATAGCAGCATATCTAGTGGCACTTATCTCTTCTGTCAGGCATCAAAAGTGATGAAGCAAAAGATTTTTTAAATATAAATTCAGAAAATACAGAACTTTATAAAGGTGTTGTGGATGGGTGGTTAAAGAAATATTGATGAGGACAAAATATCTCCAGTATTTCACGTTGTGGTGGTTAAGCTATGCTTGCAGTTTCTAGGGGATATATAAAACAGTGCAGCAGGTCTTCTCAGTTAGAAAAAACCTGGGAAGTAAAATGACTGCTTAAAGAAATGTAAGGAAGATAGATATAAAGGGCTAAAATATACATGGGAGTATGCAAAATTCTTCTTGGTTTTGATAATGCTAGAAATCTCATCTTTTATATAACTGAGGGACTTTGCATACATAATCATACACACAATAGATAGCTTGCAGATAAAAGTCCTTGCTAGAGTCAAATCCTAGAGATATACTTTTTATTGTTATCATGAATAGACTGATCCAGGTGGGTAAAATAATCTTTCTGGAAGTTGGATGTGTTCCCACATCAAAGGCTTTTGTTTAACCATGATGTAACGCGGACACATCAAAAAAATTTTTAACCTTTAAAGCAATATGTAATTTCATTTTCCTTTTTCCTCAGCTAAAAGTTTACCAGGATCAATCTGTTATGCACCATAAAATTTCAGGATTGTGATTAATCTTAAAGATAGATTTAAACAGCTTTATTATGGTTGACTTGTGGAAATAGAGTGAGAGCATAAGAAACGATCATGGAGCAACATTTCATTTGGGTAAAGAATGAAATGCCATTGGATTGATAAGTAATATACTGTATATATTCTAAAGAATGACAAAATCAATTCATATTGATGATGTAGAAAATGCAGTTTGGCATGTATAAAGAAATGCCTTCCAGAGACATGACCTCTCTTAAACCAAGTGTGTTAAAGAATTCACTGCCTTACAGGTTCATGTGCCCCTGGTAGACAAAAAAAGCAGTGCTCTGAGTCAGCCAGAGTTTCACAAGTGCTTGACCTTGATACTTATTCAGATATTCTCAAGTTTACAACTTTATTTTACTTGTTCTCTATATGATTTCACCTGCAGTTACAGAGCAGTTTGCTGAAGTATTCTTGTGGGCTTTTCCTAAACAATTGTCATTCTGAATAGCTCATGGCATGGCACTCCAGAGTAATACCCTTCTATTCAGAAGTGATGCTCAAGGAGAAGAGAAGAATCCCAAAAGTGCTGTATAGCCCCTACTGAGATTGAAAGATTGTGGCAGAATTCCTCTGAAATTAATGTTTTTTATTAAGACCCTTCATGATAAAAGCTGTTCTTTTATTTTTTTTTTTTAATTATTGTCTGACCAGATTTGAAATGTACATGGCCATTATTCTCAAATAATACTTTATTTTGCAGTTACTGTTCCATTTTCTTCCTCTCCCATGTTTCTATAGCACCAAAAAAAGGGATCATAATTATACTCATGCAATCTTTTTCTGTAAGAAAAGACAGATAGACTTTAATGCACAGAGGTAAAACCAAAACCAAAAAACTGCACCTTTGCGACTTTAAAATTGTTTATGGGAGCGTAACTCAAATTTCCTCTGTTGGTTTACCACACATACGTGCCAGATATGGAATCACTGCAGTGGGATGAAACAACACCTGGAGCATCATGCATTTACTGCCTGCAAGACAGAGAAGAAAAGCTCCATACAAACAAAGAGCTGAGGGATAGGTCTTTAACCAGTGGAATCTCGCACTGCTTCAGTCACCCCAGTGGATCTCTGCTCAGTTTCTGAAGTCATTAAAAGAGCTGAAGATTTCAGTGTTTATTTGGAATAAAAAGATACTGTAGTAAAGGCAAGAAGCTGTGGTAGGCTGAACTATTCGAAGGGGCAGCCTGTGAGCTGAATGATGACAATAAAAAACACCTGGTACAACTCTCGTAGAAGGAATCCCCAGAATGCTTAAGAGCAGAAATTGTATGAAAAAGCTGTCTGGTGACATCAGGTAAATATTTGTAGTATAACACAAAACATTTCCAGAATTGCTGTAATGGCACAGAAGACTTAATTGTTTTTCAATCCTTATGTGTGCCACTTAGCATTACTGGTGTCAACAGACCTAAAGAGTTGTTTCAGAAGCCTGAGAAATAAGGTCTCTTCCACAAGTGACCCACAAATAAGTGAAAAGCTCCTTTGATAGAGTGCTGGTCCTGAGTGTAAATTCTCTTGTCTTTTAAAAACTAAAATGATTTGTACCAAACTTCCCCTTTTGATTTCCCTCATGAAACATTAGGAGGAACACTAGTACCCAGGGGGAAAGATAAAGACAGCTGTGCTGGCATTTAAGCTGGCAAAACACTGCAGTGGGAATACATGGCCCTGGAGAAATTTATGAAATATGCGTATCCAGATTAAGTATATCCCTTTTATTGTTATGGGCTGTCTCTGAAGCTGTTTGAAATGTTTAACTGCTTACTGTTAAATGAATGTGCTTGCCTTTGGGGAAGGTTTCACATGAAACCATGGAGCCAACAAGTAAGAATTCAAAATAGAACTCGAGAAAAGTATTAGCAGTTAGTCAATATGTACAATAATTTATTTCAGTTTTCCTGATACGTCATGGGAATAGCAAATGCATGTGCTAATATCTTATATCCCTACTGCTATTTCTACTCACTGGGACCATTTTATGAATATTGTCTATTTTCTTTAATAGTTATTATATACATATGGAACTGGAATTCGTTCCAGGGAGAGCCCATCCATTCTAAGAGCAGACATTCATATAAATTTGCTGAAAGTCGTTTTACAACTTGTTTGTTGTGACATGTTTGAGGAGATAAAAGCCCAACTTGATTTTATTGCACAGAATTTTTGATAAATGGCAGTTGGTAGTCTGGCATTCACTGGCTGGTGAGAATCAAAGGATGTGATAAAGAGCTCTGTGTTCTGGTGCCGCTGAGTTGAAGGCTGGCAGGACAAGCCAAAAGAAACTAGAAATGTAGGGGGAAAATTACAGAAAATATATTTTTAATTTTGATTAGCTGAGTGTTACAGAAGGATTCTGTAACCTCTGCTAGGCAGTGTTCACCTGTGGGTCACAAAGTGGGAGTGTGTGGGATGATTGTACTGGCAGGAATCAAATCTACCATGATTACAATTGCTTAAGAAATTATCAGGCTTCTGTATATAAATACTGTGACATCACTGGGCATTCATTAACATAATTGTGGAAGGCATTCAAGTTGGTCAAATCAATCAGAAAAGACCCTTTATTTCAGCATCTCCACAAAGTTGGAGTGGACCCTGATCAGCTCCTGGAACATAAACATTTGCTGCTGTTTTCTTTTTCCTTCAGTTGTGATTCCTTTCTCTCTGTTTTGGTTGTCTTTCTCTTCTTCTTGCATTTGCAAGGGATTTGACTTAACTCCTCTCCACCCAACCACCTAACAGCGCTATACCACTGTATCTCTGTATGTAGAGGTGGTTTTAAAATAGATATTTTTCAACTGCTGGTTTGGCCCCACCGCCCGATCTGTGTGCCTCCAATGAAGAATACAAAAGAGAATGAGCACTAGAGAAAGAAAGAGGCTTTCCCCAGCTTTCCTCTGTTTTTTTGTTTTTTTTTTTCTTGTGAACACAGAGCTTGTTCTGTCTTCTGGGAAGCATATGGCACTCCAGTAACAGGAATGAGAGCTCCAGGTTGGATATTTTCAACCTGTACCCAGTGGGATGCTGGAGATTGATGGAGTATTTTCAGGAAGTCTGGGAAAGTGCCTTAAATGAGATCATCATCTGCAAACATCAATTTCACCATCAGTGCATTCATACCTACTCTGGAAAACTCCAAGTAGGCCCTGCTGGTGTAAAAGTGTCACATGCAGCAGGGCTCCAGGCCTTGACTCCATCTTGTACCAGTGGAGGATGAGACAAACTCTTATGTTAAGGTCTTACCATTTAACCTTGAAAGATGCAGTGGCAAGTCTAGCTGACCTTCTTTTTCAGGAACTTCTCAAAAACTGCATGGATGTCTATTTATAACACAATCTTTTGCTTTTATACGTGTGGGAGATGGCCTTGCCCTAGGGTGAATGCATCACAGACAAGAGACTGCAATGCTTGGGGAATAAAATGCGCTATTTGCAGAGAGGGTTGTTGTGGAATCTCTTTAAAGCATCCCTGCACAAGTAATAAGTGGGATTGTGTTTCTTCAGGTCAACCTGATTTGCACGATTCAAAATACAATTTTTCTTCTGAATATGAGAAATCTTCCTACTATAAAGAAGCTGGGAAAAAGAGAAGTGTACCTTCATTGTGCTTTCTCTTACTCTCTCAAGTACTTCAAATGCTCCTACACCCAGGTGAGATGCCTTTGTCTCATCCTGCTAAAGTACCCAGGTGGACTATGTTCTGGTCAGCCACACTCAGCAGTCTAGAGAGTCCATCTAACTGAGAAGAAATTTCAATAGTTTACAGCAAAATACTGTCACAATTAAGGCAAACACTGCCTGCCACTGAATCTCCATTTTCTAAATCAGGGTTATCTTGCCTTTCATCTGGTTTTCTCTATGAACTCACCTGTTCATAAACATGTGTTCACTGTGAGAACACTCATATACACTTATTTAAGACAAAGATACTTGCATTTTTTCTGTAGCATCATGAGCAGAAATGTATACAATCTCAATGCACCATTTTAATTTCTGTGATAATATTGGTGGGGTTTTTTTAAGAATAGGCAGAAAGAAACAGGATGGTAATTTAAAACACATGAAATTTCACATGAGCATTTTTCTAAAACACATTAAAAGCAAATGTTATAGTCTAATTTTCTTTTATATGGCTAATTCTTTAGATCTTGTGCAATAGTATCAATAATGTATTTAGTTTCTTGGATAAGATAATGTTCTGTAAAATTAAAAATTCAAAATTATATATTTGAGAATTGAGATTTTACAGCTGGCTTTTTGGCAGAAAGGGACTAGAGTTTTTGTAACAGCTCAACAATATAATCCTCATAAAATTAAGGGATTTCATAACTGTGCATTTGCTTGAGCTATTTCTAATGCACTAGAACTTTATCTACATGGTGAAAGCAGATGTGAAAATGATAGCCTATCATATATTCAAAAATGGCAAACCCTATTCAGTCTCCAAAAGTTGTTATATACTCACAAAGCATAAGAAGTACGAAGTCAGGAATAATTTCCTTATGAAGTAATGAGGTTTCATTTTGCCCTGTTTTCACCTGCCAGAGGGAGAGCTAGAAGTTGTCCACTGGTGAGAAAGCTTTTGGCATGAAGGCAGGTTAGACAAGCTCTTATCAGGAGCCTGGTAGAGCCAGGAGAGAGTGAAAGGGAGATGAGAGGTGACAAATTATGCTTGGTCCTGACCTAGTGAAAAATCTTCAAGGTTTATGTTTCTGTGATACATGCACTGATCTGTGAAATAGCTCAGAAAATTGCTTTGAAAACAAGGGAACAATTGTTATTTAGCTTACCTACTACATCATCTGGCAGGCATGGGGTGAAGAGAACAATTAACTGGGAAAGTGTGATTTTAAAATCCTTCCCCTGTACTATTCTTCCTCTCTTTGGGAACTCTCCAATTTGAAATCTTGTGCAATCAAGATTTGGTGTTGTTGTTTCCTCTGATTTGATGAGATTATCAAGGTCCACCTGGATACATACCAGAGAGTGTTCTCCCAGTTTTATGTTTCAAAGTCCAAAGGAACTCATGGCTAAGTTCAACAGCAGCTGGATCTGTGTCCATGGTTTTTTAGTTTCTCTGTTAGGTTTAAGCACTATGTTGTTCTTTCCTTTTTCTTCCTAGCACTCAGGGCTTGCTTGCTGAGTCTTACCCTTATTTCACTTCCAGCTCTGTGATTTAATCATTCTGAAGTGACTCCTTTCTTCATGCAGAGGTGGGCTGGCCTCAGTGGCACTTGGCTGAGCCTGGCAGATGATCAATATTTTTGATCAGATGCTGCTTGGAGCAGGAATGATCCCCTTGGGTACTGCTGTGCTCTCTCGTGGCAGGAATTCCCTCTAAGCCAGGCTCACGTGCTGTGCACACCCCTGGAGCCACCTCCCCAGGCTCTCAGCAGATGACAGAGACACAAACACACTCAGTGCATGTCCCAGCTGGCCATACCCCAACAACAGGGCAGCCCAGGAGCAGACCCTGGGTTGGGCAGCAGGAATCAAGCCCAGGGCACCTCCTTGACAGGCTTCATCTGCAGGCACAGATGCCTCTGAAGCTCTGCAGAGACTCCTAACATGGCTCCTGGCTGCAGCCCAGGCAGAGCAGCCACCAAAGGCTGGATGGGTTTTGGCTGCTTCTGAACCCATGGGTTGGCTGAAGTGATCAGAAAATGCTTGGGTGACCAAGAAGTCTTCTAGAAATGTGTATGTAGGAAAGAATGCTAAATATTTCAGATAGGAGTTTTATCTAGCTCCAGCAAACAGTTGGTTTGGGAATACTCTTACTTACTTTTCATGTTTCAGTTTTTATTCCCAAGAGCTACCAGAGGCAGTTAAAGCAGGAATTATTTTCAAATGTGAATCACCACTCACCATATGGCTTGAAGTTGGAAATAAGCTTTTAATCATACTCCCATGCAGAAAATTTGGATTTTTTTTTTCTTGTATAGAATATAACTCTTAACCCAAACTAGAGATTACAGAACAATGCACATACACATGCAGAACACTGACTTTTTCTTGTTCTACATTTATGCTCCTGTTCCTGAAAGCTTGAATTCTTTGGCAAAAATCTTCAAGAACATAACTATTATGCTGTTCGATCACACATTTCATTCAGTCAAAATAAGTTTGGGGGCTTTTTCATTAGTCTTGCAGGTTGTCTTAGTTAAGGCTAAAGAAACTTATGATCTTTTAAAGGAAGGAAAATGTTTCCACAGTTCACTTTCTACATTACACAAACATGCAGAATGTATGTTTGGAAAGCATTGTCTGTTTTATCACTTTTTTACCCTCAGGACACTTTAGCCATGGTCCAGATGAATATGGACCAGGTGGTGAGTACAGGCATGTAGGGCTACCACTATTGCCTGTGATCTGTGCTCCCTGTGGACACTGCCGTGAAGAGCACATCAAAGCTCAGGCTCCCTACAGAGCCTGTGCAGCTGTTCCATGCCCTGCTAGGAGGGAATGGGCTGCATGTCTATAAGGGAACTGCCAGCAGACATTATGTAAGACAATGTGGAATATGTAGCAGAAAACTTTACGCAGCTCATCCAGAGAAAAGCTGGCAAGAGCTCAGGTGTTGCCATATCCCATGCTCTGGGGCTTGTCTAGCCTGTGGCATGAGGACCTTTGGGAGTAAACTATGGAGTAAATGATTAAACTTCTGTGACTGGATTTAAATTATCTCAGTGATCCTGTAATGCTACCTAATGCTAACAAAAGATAGTAAAGATTAAAATGATGTTAATAGAAAACATCAAGAGATTGAAAAGATACTCAAGCAAATTTGCTTAAGCATTTGAACAAATATTGTAGGAAATTCAATACAATGTTCATTTTCTTTTTTAGCTCCCAGAATGAGAGGCAAACCTCATGGACCTGCAGGTCCATTGAGTTTATAATCATGGAATAAATTGTGTTTAGCTTATTTGGAAAAAAGAGATGGTTTTAAAAAGAATCATATAGACAAGGTAATCTAATAATTCAATGCTTACTGATATAATTCTCTGAATTGTTTTTTAACTTTTTTTTTTTTTTTGCTAGAACATACTTCAGTCCTTAGATTAAATAGCCAGGATAATTTGATTGCAAAACAGAATTACAGTCCTCTGAAGCCAAATCCATGTTGAGTTTTCTATTAAAAGAAAAACAAGTTCTCAACATTGCAGTCTGTCATATCCCAGTCTTAAAAGTGTTCAACTGCTGTCATTGAAAGCACATCAATAGAAAACAGATACACTACTGTTAAGTGAAGGGCTATATGTTTTGGCAAGGCACATGCTTTACTCTACCTCCTTTTATGCCAGCACCAGTTGTACAACTTTGCCAGCTGGCTCCTTTCAGTTTTCATATTAGCAGTTATTCATTAGAATCATAAATTTATCTAATGGTTTGAGTTGGAGGGGACATTAAAGGTCATCTAGTTCCAGCCTCTCTGCCACAGGCAGGGACATCTTCTACTAGACCAGGTTGCTCAGAGCTCCATCCGGTCTGGTCTTAAACACTTCCAGGGATGGGAACCTAGGTAAGGTGATATTAATAACTTGTGGCGTAGTGAGTGGTTCATGCTTTAGTGTCCTTATGTGACTACCTAAAAAAAAGCAGTGACAACTGAAGAAACATCATAACTTTTTATTCAAAATTCTCATGTGGAAGAAGTCAAGTGAGAGAGAACAAAGTGAGGAAAGAAAACAGAAGAAGCGTTCCTCTGAAAGTTCAGTTTTGCCTGGGCTGTGGATGCAGTTTTCTTATACTCTGCAATGCTAAGACATTGATCTGTGCGAGTCTTCATGTACAGTTTTAGTCTCAAGATATCTTTATTCTTCTGTTTAAAATCTAGAGATCTTAGAGGGTATTTTTCATGATGAAGTGGCGTATGAAACATTAAATGGCTCGTGTAGGAAAAGATATGCTTCCTCATATGAGCTCATCTACACATTCAAAGTGTCAGACCTATGTCAGTGAGGAAGATGCAGCACAGTGTTATTTTTTTCTCTTGGTACTGAACTGCTGAGCTTACTTTTTGCTTTTGTTACATTCCCACAGCTTTACAGAGCTGTGCCTTAAACTTAGAGGAAATAGTGTCTGGAGGTGGCAGAGTTCCCCACCACTATTCCAAGGCTCAACTCAGTAATGAAGAGTTACTAGGTAAAGATGACTTGACTCAAAGTGTCCACCTACGCTTGCATCTGTTCTAAGGTCCACTCTATTTTTTTTAATTTCTCCCACCTAGAAGTTGCCTGTGTCTGTCTCCTTTTTCTAAGGATGAAAAGTTGCGTGGCTGGGGCTTTGCTTTCATCTGGGAGGAGATGGGCAAAATGCATTTCCTGTCCACGTGCGAGATGTTTTGCAGTGCGTAACTGCAGTGATAAGCTGTGCTCTGTCAGATCTGTTCGGCACCAAGAGAGAGAGAATGGCAGTGAAACTGTGCTATAACTTTTACAAAAGCAGAAGCCTTCGGAATCTGTTTTTTGACAGCAGAGACTCCTGCGAAGATGGAGGGAAAATATTGAGTTGCTGTGCTGAAAAGCTCTCAGTACAATTAACCTCTTGGTCAAATGCTTTCTCTATAACTGAGCATATACATTCATGCTTATTTTGAAAAGTTTTGTGACGATTTCTTTCATGTATGAAAATATTTTTTATATGTGAAATGGGGCTAAAATTTTTCAGTATCTCCAGTAACATCATCTGATTCATCCTCCACCCACAGACCTGAATTTTTCAGATCTGTTTTTAGGATGACCAAAAGTTGCACTATTAAGTTTTCCTAGGTTTCCTCAGAAAAGCCTGCACACAGTAATGATGATTACCAGATTTGCACATGCCTAATCATTTTCAGTAATGAGATTTCTCCTTCAACAGAGTAGAAGAAAACTTGCACTGAGTTTTCCATTGCAAGCTTCTCTCTGGCTCACTACTAGTAAGGGACCTTCAATGTCAGACTGCAAATCTTCCCAATAAATAGGTGACCTGAGTTAGGTAATGATTATCTCCTGAAAACTCTATCAACACTATCTTCCCATACTTTCCTAATTTTCTTCAGATGCTCAAAAAATTTCACTTTAAGTTCAAGTACAAGTCAGTCACATTTTGAGCAAGTTTCAGAAATAAAGTTTCTCTCCATAAGAAAGTCCAAGGAGGAAAGTCTTCATTGACCTCTCTGATCATTCTCTTTCACTGCAGGCAGAATGAATTCATCTTTCTCTGAAAACTACTTGCCTGCCCAGCTTTTGTTAGAGTCAGAACTACCAACCTTGGCAAACCCAGCACAGGAAGACCTGGCATGTTCCTGGAGTCAGACTGCATGAGGTCTCCATGAGTAGTCAGGTACATTCAAGACACATCAGCCTCTGTTTTGCATCCATAACTGATGCTTATTTGTGCTCTGGCTGTTTGTCCAGGACTTGGGCATTATGACAGCTGGGGCTAGCAGGTACCCAGAAAACAGAGCCATTTCATGGAGCTTTAGAGGGGGCCTTGCAGCTACAGGAGAGGGACAATTCCTGAATTCGTCTGTACATCATATTTTTAATTTTTTTTTCTTTTACTCCTCTTCTGGAAGAAGCAAACCTTGATTTTAAAGTTTCGCCAGTAATACTAAATACTGCCCTTCTAACTGTTTGGTTTTCACACAGTGCTCTCTGTTGTTGTAATAATCCTATCTCATCATGGCATCCAATTTCTCTTCCTCCCATATAATTATATCATCTTTCTCAATAGTATTGCATATATTTTTATGAACCCTGAAGGCAGTGTTAGAAACAGTCTGAACTTGACTAGGAGGAAACAGAAATTCAAAGCAATATTTTACACTGGCAGGAAAGAAGCTCTAGAGAATAAAAAATAGTGCTGATATACAAAGTGGTCTATAGGGAGAAGGTTTTATCAGCATGTGGGGGAAGTATCATAAAGAAAAAACCTTTCCTAAAAATCTTTAGTACATCTTGAGTATTACAGCAGTCTGAAATTTACCTTTTCTAGAGTGCCATAAAGCTTTTTATAAGACAGATAAATCTAATTCTGCTAACCTCTGGCTGATTCCCGGTTCAGTGCATGGGAACAGATGTCAAGATAATCTCATGCATCTTTGCCTTGCATTGCATCTCACTGAGGTGGAAGACCTCACTGTGGTGTGCCTCAGAGTGCCGGGAGGCCAGTTTTGGAGCAAAATTTCAGTGATGCAGAGACCATATTCTCCCTCTGCACCTGAAAGGGCTAAACACCAACAAAAACATGCTCAGGGTTGGAGAGTTTTAGATTAAATCACACTGCAGAGTGTTTCTCTCTCTGGGCATGAGAGCAGCAAGAGCATGATGATGTCCTCTTAGATAAGAAGTGCTTTTTCTTTTTAAGTGACATTATGTATTAGCTGATCCTTTCAGGATTTTTAGTAGGATTTTAAGTAGCTGTCTAACACAAACAACTTGCCTGGTGTGAGACCTGGATTACACAATCATACTCCACAGCACTTCTGTGCAGCTTTTCAAAGGAGAATTTTTGACCCACAGTGGTAGCAAATGAAAGATTAAAGGGAATTATCTACTCTCAAGCCAAGGATGAAAGTCTGAAAAAACAGGAAGTGCTCAAAAAAAAAAGAGTAGATGGCTAAACTTGAACTTTCACACAGCTCTTCTGACCACTGGTCAAAGAATGAGAAGCTGAATCAAAATGTGCCATGAGAAAAAATATTAGCCTTTCTAAGTACCACTTTCTATTCTCCGGGCATTTGAAAGGAAATTGTATTTCATATTTCAAGTTATTCATTTTATGCAGATAAACACCTTTATGTTATCAGCACCATTTGAAGTAGCCTTAGTGAAAATTCATCTCTTTCTCTATTTTCCAGGTGGCAGGTTCTGGGAGGAGCAGGAAAAAGAAAGGGGACAAACATAGTCATAAAAGAGAAAAAGGTAATGAAAAAGCCACAGTCTCTTCTCTCAGACTTACTTGTTGTGTTAAACTGTGTCTTAAGGTTAGATTAAATAATCTTTTTCACCTAACAGGAAAATTTTTATAATCCTCCAAAAGCTAAGTTTAGAGAGCTACAACAGGTGCATCTTGGCCATACTAAGAAAAAACAAAGCATCTATTTCTGTGGCAGTGTGCTGCTGGAACCAGATTCATGCCTGAAAAGCCAAAAAATGACAGAAAAATATAATTAGAACTGTGGGTAATGGACATTTCTCAAGCTTTTCAATGCTTGAAATATTTTACCAGGTGGCATCACTTTCTCAGAATTCAGGATTCAAGATTAGAGACAGCTAAGATGTAAAGTATCACTTAAAGCCAGCTTCCTAACTCTGTTCCTTTTTTTAACGCAGTAATCTTACCAATTCAAACCATGATGTACAACTGTGATGGCTATGGCACTTTAAAAATACTTATACACAGAAAATCTGAAGATCCTTACTTGTCTAATGATCTCTGATGACTCAGTGCAAAACCTTTATTCAAAACCAAACCAAAAACTAAACAAAAAACAACAAATAAAATTTAAAAAAAAGTTTTACCCATGTGAGCACATATTTTTCTTAGTACATTGTTTGCTTGAGTCATTCTTGCCTGCATGAAATTTCAAGCTATTAAAATCTCACTAACAGATGCTCGTAACACAGGGAGCAAACTTTGTCTAGGAACAGTTTAGAAAGCTGTGCTCCAAAGTTATATCTATTTATACCTTTATTTTGGGAGAACACTGATATGATTCATTGGAGTACCTTGAATGATGAGTCATCAGAGCACAATGATAGAAGAATTATGTTTCAAAGAAAGCATGAAGGTTAAGCTCTGACAATTTTAAAGAAATAATAGTATGGTAAGAATGATATGTGTTACATGTGTAAGCAGTTTCCTGAAGTCTCATTTAGGATCAGGTTTTGCTCTTTCCTGCACTGAATATCACCACATTTAATGAGACTGCTTGCAGAGTTGCTTTCTATTGGAGTCTACAAATCAGGGTTTTTAAAATATATTTCCCATTAGGCTATGATCAGTGTTATCTTTAATTATTTCATGGTGTTGGAGATACCATAGTGATAAAATCCCAGTATCGCATTAGTTAATACTAATTCAAGTGGGAGTTCATTGCTTCCTATTGCCTTAATTTCTTTTCCACGGCCATGACTTTCTCAGGTGAAAAACACAGAAGTAGAGAGGTAATAAGGTCCTAAGCATGAGAGCTAGGGAGAGGAGCAAAGAGGAACAGAACACTCTGGTGTGTGGAATAAGGTTTGCATTCGAGGTTAATTTTGAACCTTTCGATTCCATGGAAGTGGAAGATCACATTCTCCGTTATGCTGGATGTAGACCCTACCCCAGCTTTTAAGTGCATCCCCATCCCCAGTATGGTCAGAAGTACATATTTCTCCCACCCTCTTGTGTTCTGGCCACAAGCTTGGCCAGAGCTTCATAAGCTCTGAAGATGCATCTTCAGAAAAAAGAAAACATGAAATCAAAATATGCTGTTTCCCCAAATACATTGGTTGAGTTGCAATGACATGGAAGGCTTTGGTGACTGGAGTTTTGGTAGAAGGGAAATTAGGTATACCAAACCAAAAGGAGGTTTTCCCATACTTCCTTTCTGCTACTCTTTCCTCAAGGAAAGGGAAAAGTGTCAGAGTACAGATGGGAGATTGAGGTTGTCAGGGTTAGGACTGGCAGTTGAGGGGAAGGTGAAGCCTGAGATACATTCACAGTTTGTTTCTGAAAAAGCAGACTCGTTACTAAGGTAGGCACTAACATCCTAGACCCAGAAAATCCCAGGCTGGTCGAGGAGATGGTGCAGTGGCTGCAATGTGCACAGCATAGGACAGCAGTAGGCATCTGCAGAAAGAGGTTAAGCTCCTAGTGATATTCCCCTACAATAGTGCCTCCCAGACCTTTGTGATTTGTGTCTCTCTGTAAAAGAGCGTGGCACAGAGCTCAGAGCAACCATTTAACTGCACACTCCTGTGACTGGTTTCGTAGCTTGCCCGGAGTTCACAGCAGTCACAGCTGCACAGCAAACAGCCTGGAAGTGAAATGCTCTGAAGCTGCTGGGGATATTCCCTGCAACAATCTGAAGACCAGAATGAACAAATTTTCAGTTTGTAAAAGGAGAGCGGGAGAAGACTGAGAATACCAATTGTCCCTAGAATGTGTTAGATGAGATACTCAACTCCCCCTAGGAAACAAGATATGATTTGTTCTCCAGAAAAGTGTGAAATTCTGAAGGAAAACTGCTTCCAGTCCCCATGCCTGGTCAGTGGGTTAACCACAAACAAGAGACAGAACTCAAAGTCTTACTTTCCTGGTACCAGTGAGTGGTCCATACTGTGGTCTATCCCTGCTGTTTCAAAGGAGGGCAAGTGAACAAAACTCAAGAGCTTTGTTATTCCTCAGGAGGGCAAAAAAACCTTCCTAGGCTTGCAGCTGAGCAGCAGAGCACTGAAGCATGGAATTAATTATATACAGTAATTATTTGTTTTGACAGTGCAACAAAGACCAGATAGCAAAGGCTTTATTCAGTCAGTTGAACTATGCAAAAGGTGTTACTGCATTCACCAAGCTCTATCTTGAAACAAAAAAAGTTTCTTACTATTACCCCAATTAAGAAGCTGCTCCAGAGCCTTCACTACTGGGATAATTTGAACTTCCTTATACCGGCCTAAATTCACTCATGCTTGTTACATACTCATGTGACGTTGCAGAAAAGCTGTCCTTTAATTGAAATAACTTCTTTTCTTTCCATAAAACTGTTTCCCTGGAGTGCGTTTAGAGAACTGTCTTTTCATTCTAGATTGTTAATTTGGCTTTGCAAATGGCAGATATCTTCACAGCCAAGCATCCTACCAACCCTTTGTCTTTGTGTTTGTTTGAATTGATGTTTTCTGAGCACAGATGTCCCTCACAACCTGCTTTCTGTCCCAAAGAAACAGGAAGTTTCTTTGACTCTCTGTTTCTTTTCAGTCCTACTTTCACCTGTGGGGAGTGCTTTTATAGCAGAACAGGAGTGGCTGGAGCCCTTTTTATGTAAGAGCTGCAGGGCAAGAGAAAAATGCAGTCCAAAAGCGAAAGAGACTATTTACAGCACCTTGTACTGACAGCACAGGGGGGAATGGCTTCAAACTGACAGAGGTTTAGATTAGATATTAGGGAGAAATTCTTCACTATGAGGGTGGTGAGACACTTGAACAAGTTGCCAAGAGAAACTGTGGCTGCCCCACTCCTGGAAGTGTTCAAGGCCAGGTTGGTTGGGGACTTTGAGTAACCTGGTCTAGTGGAAGGCGTCCCTGTCCTTGGAAGGGGGTTAGAACTAGATGATCTTTAAAGTCTCTTCCAACCCAAGCCACTCTATGGTTCTATGATACTGTCCAGATTAACCTGCTATAGTTCCAAGACTTACACTGAACATAGGAAGACCTGGGGTTTTCTGCTGGTCTTTTCCATAAGCATTTAAGCATTCTCTTGGGTTTCTTTGAGTTTTGGGTGTTTTTTTTAGAAAAAAAGCACTTATAAAAAGGCAAGTAACTAAAAGTAATCATGTTGTTGTTGCTCATATTTCAGAAGAAAAAGAATACATCTTTTAAAAGTTTGAATTGAAAGCAAAATATGGAAAAGGTGAGGTCTTGATTACATCTGTATAAATCTATTCCAGCTGTAACAGTGGCAGTTCGTTGAAGGGTTATGTTCTGCTGACCCCATACTTCACAGTGTGTCCTTCTGTTCTGGCCTGTCTCTCTCTCCTGACATATTCTACCTTTCCATCTCTCACCTTCTGGTCTCTCCCTTGTCCCAGTGTGCCTTTCCCTATGCTTTCCTGACTGCAGCTTCTAAGAAAGCTGAGGAATTTTAACTGAAAGCCTGTAGCACTGATGCCCTGGTATAGAAGGTTACTCTTAAATACGTCCAAGGAAGAAGAGTCTATAATATCCTAAGGTAATTAATCCCAGAATTTTTCCACCACAGCTCCATGGTGTCATACTCTGTATTCTTTTTTTCTGAAATTCAGAAAACTTTTTTCTGTCAGTTGTCAAGAATTTTGGGGGCCAATACTGTTAAACAGTGTGTGCAACACCTTTACACAGTGTATACAATCAAGGAGAGTCAGATAAGTATATTTCAGCTTGTGTTCACTAGGTCCAGTGAACTCCTCTGTTGTATGACCACATCCACACAAGCATCTGCTATCAAGCAAATCGCTCTCCATTCATTTCCTGTCTAGAATAAAGGTAAATTGGCCCGTGTTGTCAGGCAAGAAAAAAACCAACCCTTTCTGCCCCCACTAGATTTCACAGACCTGTGTGTTTGCTTGCAATCCACTGTTTTAATTCCCTCTTGATGTCAAAATATTTGAAATCAATTATTACCGCCAGATCTTATCCTTTAGTAATACATTAGTGTTTGTGAAGACATTCTCATAAGCAGAACTGCTTTTTCCGTTTTTTTTTTCACCTTTTTTTTCTCTAGGAGCCACTTTTGTCATGTGCTCATGTTGCCTTTCCCTGGTCTTAATATCAAAGCCAAACATGGTTAAAAGGGAGAAGGGTTTACCTCGGTATTTATTTAAGGATCCTTAAGGTGCACTCTCCGTGCGGGTGGAATGCGCTGAGCAGCACACACCGAAATGCACACACACCATACATCACATATACAGTGATAGGCCTTGTGAATTAGCATATCAATCAAAGATTCCCCAATGAGAGGCTGGAGTGAACCCCTCATCCCGAGGAACCTTCCCCCTGGATGGGCCTATCTTAGTTTACAGAATGTGTTCTGGAGAGGACCTTGGTGTCTGGGGCTCTCTGATCCCCAACTGTGAGGCTTCCAGGATGTTTGTTCTCCTGGCTTAATGGAATATTGGGTCTAAACTAAGTTATCAAACTTAAAGAATTATAGGTATGTGGGATAAAAGCATTAAGGATACATAAAACTATATAAAAGGGTATATAAATGGGGTATAAAAGGGGTATATGAAAAAGGCAAAAAATCATCATGTCATTACTCAGCTGCATGCCATGGCATGAAATTTTCATGAAAGTTTCCAAAAGAAAAAAAGAAGAACCTCCTATAAACCCATTGACACATCATAGCCTGTAGATAATTTTATGCTTTGTGTAGTGATGAAGAAGGAATTGTTGGTTTCATTTAGCCATGGCGATTAATCAGCAAGTGTCTCTAATGTCACGATGCAAACACCAAAGTGGAACAGAAATGTCTATTCTGATTAAAGTATGAATACTCAGATGTAGTATTTTCACCATTAAATGCAACTTGTGTTTAACAATTTCCCAGAAAAGCAAAACCAATGGGGTAAATGATTTTTGTGATGAGAGGCTTTTCCTGGAACTTAGGAGTAGCTTAGCAGTACTCGAATGAAGGTTCACCTTAGCATAGACATAAAATGCATGAGTGATATTCACTCCCCTGCAATGAGAAAGTAAAGCAAAATCAGGCCTGAAAGGTGAATTGTTCTCCTATAAGAACTTCAATGTTAACATGAACACATCGTGATGTGTGTATTAACATGCACACAAGAAAAACTTACTGCTTCATAATGAGTGAATTTGTGCAAGACAGTTTGTGGCATATTTACCAGTAAAGAAACTTCTCATCACAGTAGGTGAAGAGCAAAGTGGTAAGCATCATAACTGGATACTTTTGACTTGAATCCTATTCTTACACAACTTCTGATCATACAACCAAATCTGTTATAAAGTAGCATTCAAGACCATGGGAATTATTTCGGAGTCGAAAGCTTGGCTCAGGCAAACATGGGACTTGCAAGTAGATGCCTTTCCTGATAATTCAAAATTTCTCACCCTGTAATGAGCTTCTCCATCTAGTTAATATATTAGTAAATGCATTATGTATTTCCATATTTATACTGGTCAATATATTAATCCATTTATCCTATTTAAAATCTCCTGTATGTAATGGGTTTGTCTGTGTGGTTGTGGCCCTACAAGCAATTTCATAGAACTCCACTCTGTCTTTGTACTTTGCACAGAGGTTTTTTCCAGAATACCCAAAAATTCTTGTCAGAGAAAGATGTATAGGAAGCACCATCAGGCCGGTGGTTATCTTTCAGCTGCAGTCAGAATTGAACTAATTTCTGCTGTGGCTATAAATATCCCTGAAAAGCTTATATTCACTGGTGTATTAATTGTCTGGAAAAGGACAAGGGTTATGCAGTTGGATTGTTTGCTCCAGTGGGAATACAACAGTTTAATGAGAATGTAACAGGCAAATTTAGTTTTCCTATTACATTCAAATATTTTTTCCTTCCACATATTTCCTCTAATTTCTTTATCAGCTCAAACTCTTTGCTACACAGTTGTTCAAATAAAACTTCAACTCTCCAATAAAAATTGACTCTTTACAGTGGTTCTTTAAGATGGATCTTTACCTGAGCTAAGCATTTGGCAGAAAATGCAAAAAAGAATACGTATTCATATATAAATCCTTCCCATCATCAAAATCCCATCTGCTGATGAACAGAGGTTCCTGCAACCATCTCAGCCTATGCCAAGGGTGATGGTTTCTCTTCCCATCTGAAGTTGGGAGCACAGTCCCAATGTGCTCCCACACTTCTGACAACAGGACAGTGGCTTTCTAGTGACACTAAGTCAGGCTCTCAGCCAGGAGAGGCTCATACACACCCTGGTGTACTGTATATCATCTGCCAGCTTTTCATCCCTTCAGCTGAAGCATTTCCTTGGAAAACTATTTTTTGTAATTGAATTATGGCTTACACTCCATTATATTTCTGCATGTATCTACAGAAATATTGCTGCAATTGAACTTTCATGTCTTAGTAGGCATGCCTAAGTAGATTTAACCTGGTGAAAGTACACCAAATTCAAAAATGGTAAAGAAATTGAATAGTCAAACGGCAATTACTTCAGATGTAGAAATTGCAGCATTGAATAGATGACCTTGCAAGTTACATCTGTGTACAGCTCTGTGTGGCTGGGACCATGAACTGAAGAGCAGAGATTGTAGCACAGGCAATGAATTTTTTTTCAAAGTACAGGAGAAAAATCTCTGCAAGACACTTGTGACCTTTTTGTTTACTGACAGCTTTTATTTAAATTTGTAAAGAGCAAAGGTGAATATTTACTGAACCCAGATGAAAACAGATATAAATAAACTTCCAAGGAAGCTTGTCCACTGCCTCTTTTAAATTTAACAAATAGAAAATTATTCTCATTCAAGCTCTTGTTCTAAAAGTATCTTTTCCAAATTACAACCAACTCATCTCTGTGTTTGTTTTAAAAGTACATGTATTTGAAATACTATATTTTCCACATTTTCCAACCCCAGTTATTGTTTAAAGCATTGCAAATATCTTTCCTTACTGAGCATATCACATATGCTTCAGTTCAATTTTCAAATTTCAGAGTTGATGTCTGCATCCTCAGCTCTCAGAAGGCTTTCTGAGGTCCGTTGATTTCATTTATTCAAATTAATGGGACCTCTGAAATACTGGGAAAGGGATGGAGGCATGGAATAGAAAAGCAAGGGCAACACAGTAAGGAAAATATTGAATGTATCTTTGTATTTTAATCCTAGTTACAAGCCAATTAGTTTGAGCTGCTCAAGTATCAAATTACATAGCTGAAAATCTGAGAAAACTCCCCATATTTTCTCTAAAAATAAATTTAAGTGAATTTTTATAGCAACGCCTTTATCTCAAGGGATACCTCCCTTTGAAAAATATAAACTATTTAGTAGACAAAAGATCACAACTTGCCACCACTCAGACTTAATGGTTCAAGAGACTAATCAAATTTTTATGTAGGAAAGACAGTGCTGGTATCACGTTCTTTTAAGCTGATGGATTTTGGAAGGGACTTTTCAGAAATGTGAAGATTATCTTGCACTTTCCTTCATTTTTCAGATCACTATATTAGGAAAAATTAAAGTCTTGATCAATCCTTTCATATTCATGACTTATGTCTTGATAGCATTTAAAAGTAAAATTTCAGTTGCTATTTTTATTTTGAAATACATTTCCCATTAACTCATTAGAAAATATTTAATTTCTGCCTAATGAAAACACACTTGAAGGTCGAAGCACAAATAAGCCCAGCCAGGGTTGAAATCCCTCCATCACTCTCTCATCTTTCCTGACAGCATTAAGAAAGGGACAAAAGGCAAATGCTAATAATGGAGTGTCAGCCTCGATGTTTGTCACTAATATTGAATGTCCTTGCTCTTCTGTGTACTTTTATCAGTGCCCTTACAGTCTTTTAAAACATTCTCTAGGAGAAAAACCTATAAGAGGAAAACAGCACAATGTCAGCAAACACTGTAATTATTTTGAGTTCATTATGAGGATTCTGAGGATCTCTTCAGATGTTGAATTAAGCTTCAGAGTTGCATTCATCTGTCCTTGATGAATCCTCCTTAATTTTGGACTGCTCCTTAAGGGAGATGACACAAAAAAGGACATGACCAAAGGAAAATATCTAGGGAATTTATGGCCTATATATTTTCCTAGAAACCATCAGAGATACTAGACCACTGGATGTTTTCATAGGAAAGGCCCAAGTTCCCTACCCGTCTTCCTGCAGGTAAGCAAAGCTGGTCCAACAGCATTCAGCGCACTCCCACTGGTGGCTTATTTTCATTTGCTGTTTGAAATGTCACCATCAAGTTAGTAAAAATAAAATATGACTAACAAGCAGCAGTGGAAATGGGTTAGTCATATCATTAACCACCTGGTCATGTCACTAACCTGGTCATGTCACTTAACTGGTCACCCCAGCTGCAGCTGACATCGGATCTCAGGTCCTGGCTACCAGAGGTGTCCCAGGAGTGCCAAGAGCAGAGAGAAGGTTGTCTTTTCTCTGAGCCACTGCTTCAGGTCTGCTCCTTCCCTCCTCTATGATGAGCCAGTTGTCTCAGCCCGATCTTACTTCCACATCTTTCTCACTCCAGATGGAATCCATTACCCAGAGAGGGCAGGAAGCTGAGCTAGTACACTTTGCTGCTCAGTGGGATCCTCCAAGGAAATGGTCTGGCCTTCGGAGACTTTGGCACCTGGGATAGGGACCGAGATGACACTGTCCATATTTCTCTATTCAGTGCCAAACTAGGAGTCAAGCAAGTTAGTCTCTTCTGAGCCTCTTAGGGATGGTCCAAAAGAAAGGATGCTATTGAAAGAGGATATCCAGACATGCCCAGAATTCCCTCCATCCTCTGAATTGTCTACAAAGCATTCATGTTACAATACAAGCAGCCTCAGACAAAAATGTTTTATGCAAAGAGAAACTGCGTTTGTGGGAATGGTAGAGCTAATGGAGACAAGTTTTAAAATGTGACATAGAGCTACCATACTCTGTATCATTGTCCTGCCTTGGAGTATGGTAGAGATTTAGTGGTTTTTGCTGCTATTGCCACTGCATCTTTGATGAACTGGGCACAGTTGTTGTTTGTTGGTTTGCTTGTTCCATTGTGCTTACCATAGCAAACTACTTTTGTTTATTTTCTGTAATGTACTTCTTCAATCTGTCTTCATAAGGTTAACAGAAATAAGTTGACCTATGAATAACACACAATAGAAGAAAGGAAAAAACGTTTTCCTTAAAATTGAAAACATAGCAGTTTGTTTCTTAACCTGCAACGGACTTTTGAAGTGTGAAATGATCAGTGCAGTCTATGGTACATTGCAGTCTAATATGACCGAAAACTCTGTGTGGTGAAATGAACCTGTGGGGGAAGAACGAGTGCACAGTGGTGGAACAAGTCTGTGCAGTCTGGATGTAAATAGACACAGGCATGGACTCTGCTTCAAACAAGGATCAGAACATCCCAGTCCATGCTCTGGCCCCACCCTGACATGTTGGTTATCTCAGGAAATTGTCACTGGGAGTCCCTGGGATGCAGCTGTGGGGCTCTCCCACCACAAGCAGCAGTTGAGTTAGTTGGGGGACATGGAAGGAGCTGTGGGAGCTCACACACACGAGGGAGGGCTCACCATGGGTCTTAGCAAGCTTTGTCCTGTGAGAGCAGCATCAGCCAGTGCAGCTGAGGTTCTCATGTGAGTACTGATCTCTGTGGGAGCCTTTTTATTTCAGTGTAGTAAAACTAAAAGGAAACCGAGAAGTTGTTAAGAAGAATGAAAGTAGAAAAAAAAGTCTGTCCTCAGCCCTTATTATTGGTAGAGATGAATCCTGATCACTGCAATGATTTTGGAGTCAGAGACAAAAAGAGATGAATGGTGCCATTAGTGTTTTCAAAAGAACTTACCGTTCCCGCAGCTAAATGGCTGAGTAAGATGAATTTACTCAAAGATTTTGGTAATTTTTTACACATGTATTTAGTCTTCTGAACCAGTAATTTAAGTACTTCTCTTCAGCAATTTCTACAAATAAAAGAGGGAAGTGGAATAAAATTGAACTGGCACAACTTTTTATTTGGTTAATCATTTTAAACTCCCAAGCTTCAGCTTCAAAATCTGTTTTCATTCTACTAGTGTTTGGTGATCTCAGACCTTTGCTCAAGAGGATAATTTCTTGTTTCATCTTACTTTAACATTCACACTACAGCAAACCAATTTTCACATCAAAGATGTATCAACCACCTCAGGCTTCATTCTCCTCCATGTTGCAATCACAAGTGATTTAAGTTGTCCTAACCTGGAGATAAATTTATTTAACATTTGATTGTGAAAGATTGTTCTAACTTTTAATGCTGTTTATTTGTTTTTCCTTCAGCAGCACATTTATGACAGGAAATCCTTCTGACTGTTTTCCTTCATGACTAGCAGAGCAGTTACAGGCAGCATCACTGAGTGTCCATACCACACATTATCTGAATATCCTGTGGAGGACAGCCTAGTTTATTACTTATGATTTTACTGTGATTTCTCTGCTTTAGATCTCTTTCTCATTTTATATGCTAGCATTTTTTTTTTTTTTAAATGATGGCTGTTAAAAATGCCTTAAAAAATTCAAGCACTTAGTTTATTTCAAAGTCCTAAAGTAATATTAAAAATATTAAAAATCAGGGGTTTTTCATTATGTGTCTTCCTGGAAGTCCACTGAAGTCATGGTAGATGGCTAATGACTCCAACAACCTCCTGATAATGTCATATCTCTAGAGCAAAATTGATGGTAATGGCATAGGCAAGCACCAGTATTCTGAGCGGACCTTGTAAAACTTGTGCTGATTACTGTGTAAGTGTCTATCAGCCTGTCAAAACTCAGGAACCAAGAAAGTTTGTAAAACCACATCTGAGTAAAAAACAGAGGGGAAAAAAGGTGAAAACTCTGACAGAAATAGTTAGAGATAGCACTGAGATATCTCTGAGTATGAATAATTTATTTTTTGCAGGCATAGGGTTTTTGAACAACATAGTTTAAAGATTCACTATCAGTTTGCTGCCATGGAAACATCAAGAGATTAGTGTTCAAACAAAGTCATCATCAAAACAATACTGTTCATCAGATTTCACCTTAGAAAATGCTGATAATGTATGCACTGTAAATACAAACAACTTGGGAGAGAGGTATACATTACACTTTTATTAGACACAGAATAGGTTTCTGTCTCAAAGTCATGACTCCTGAAACTCAGAAGAGCAAAATTTGGATCAGTATGGGAAGAGGTCTTCTGTTTAGTTGGTTTATTTTATTCAGCAAGTTTATTCAGCAGAAAGTATGCTTTTGGATGATCAGAAGTATTCATGAACGTTTAAGAAATTCCCAAACAACATGAAAAAATTATGCTACAGAGAGGGAGCAAAGTAATGTCAGAGAAGTTAGTGTATCTATTTTCTGACACAAACATTTTGAGATTTCATTTTAAAGTTTTCATTGCATAAGTCAGTATTTAAAAATAATGTGTTAGGTCTATGACAACTAAAAATTTACAAATAAATATTTGATTTGGTCTTTTAAAATTGGGATTGTTATTTCAAATTTTTGCAGAGAAATCTCTCTCTTTTTATTTTAGATTGGTTAACCACTGTCTCTCTTTTCTGTAAATCTAATAACTAAGTTAAAATCTGATAGTGTCACAACCACATATGCCTGGAAATGTAAACACTGGAAAGCTTTTAAGTTGCCTATTTGCCCTCAGTGCATTGTACAGAAGTGATTTGTTCATAATTTCAACAAAATTAATAAATTCTTTTTCAATAGCTGATGGACAGGTTTATTCTTTCTGAGGGTTGTACTCATAGGCATTTTACTGAGGCTTAGAAGATACAGATAGTATTTTTAAAAGTTCTGAAGTGTTATAAAAATGCTTTCTTTCTGACTGTTCAGCACACAGTTACATCAGAAATTCTTGATTTCAGCTGCCATTAATGAATCAGCTAAATAAGTATTGGATGCTACAACTGTAATATAGTATGAGATAGTAAAGCCATTTCAGCTGTCATACATATCATTCAGCAAAATATCAGAAAATTGCCCAGAATATATTTCTGAATGACATTCCCTGTCATTACCCTGTATATCATTAGTAATTTCTACAGAGTAAATACAAACTGTCTCAAATGGACTTTATTACTATTTTTCATGACAAGCAATACTATATGTGACATTACTATAAATTAAACATGGAGTATGTGTTGTTCAATCTTAAACATCACCTTAAATATAAAAAAAAAATTACAAATATAACATATTAATTTAAAATATTAGAAATAGCCCTTCAAACAGGGTAATAATGTCTATAGAGAAGTTTGTGTAGAGGAGATCATACACCTCAAAACTTAACGTTATGCAAAATTACATTAAAAAATAATTATTATGCAACTAGATAAAAGATGGATAAAACCTATTTTTTGTAAGAACTAGATAAAAACAAATTTTGATCATTTGAAACTATTCCATTAAAATTAAATTTTCAATTTCCTTTACCTCCTAAATAGCTGACTTAGTAAAATTACTAGAGAGTGTTTCTAGATGCATTTCTAGCCCAGAGTTATTCAACTATCCACATTTCTGGATATCGAATAGAGGTAAAGCCTAGCAAGCCTTCTCCTATTTGTTTGCTACTAATAATGGGGGAGGAATACTTCTGACTTTCCCATCTGGAGAGCAGATACAAAGGCTACTGCACTGTAAATCATCTCTATGGGATTATAATAAAATAGACAAAATTTGGTCAGAAGAAAATATCTTCACAGAAATCTTCATGACTTTCTTTTATTCACAGAGAAGAAAAACAATCTTCACCTTCCAAGAGCTGCCAGCACAACAAGTAACTGGACTGCTCCTGAGTCCATACTGAAGAATATAATACATTGTGAAGATTTTCATGGTTTGTGACTACACCAATAAGTTTTTTTTTCTTCTTTTTATTGTTTGGTTGAAACCACATCAAGTCTCAACATACTATGGTGGGTTGAACCTGGCTGGATGCCAGGTGCCCATCAAAGCCATTTTATCAGTCCCTTCCACAGCTGGACAAGGGAGAGAAAAAATAACAAAAGGCTGGTGGGTTGAGATAAGGACAGGTGGAGATCACGCAGCAATTACCATCATGGGCAAAACAGACTCGACTTGGGGAAATTAATTTAATTTTTTACCAATCAACTCAGAGTAGGAAAAATGAGAATTAAAAAGTAAATCATAGATTGCCTTCTTCCTACCCCTCCTTTCTTCCCAGGCTCGACTTCATCCCCCTTTTTGTCTACTTCTTCTCCCCAGTGGCACAGGGAGATGGGGATAGGGGCCTGCAGTCAGTTCATGGCACATTGTGTCTGCCTCTCCTTCCTACTCAGGGGCAGGACTCCTCACAGTCTTGCCCTGCTCCAGTGTGGGATCCCTCCATGGACTTCTCCAACTGGAGTCTTTCCCGTGAGATGCAGTTCTTCAGTGACTTCTCCCGCTTGGTTTCCTTCCTTGCAGTGCAGTCCCTCAGGAACAGACAAGGTGCAGTCCTTCAGGAACAGGCTGCTTCAGGACATTTTCCCTGTGGATTACAAGTCCTACCAGCAAACCTGCTTCAGCGTGGGCTCCTCTCTCCATGGAGCCACAGGTCCTGCCAGAAGCCTGCTCCATCACGGATTCTCTGCGGGGTCACAGTCTCCTTTAGGCAACATCCAGTTGCTCTGGTGTGGGATGTCCCACAGGCTGCAGGTGGTTCTCTGCATCCCCATGGACCTCCATGGACTGCAGGGTGGCAGATGCCTCACCATGGTCTGCACCAAGGGCTGGATTCTAGGTTTTGTGAAGTGGCCAGTGCAAGCTTTGCAAGGAAGAGAAAAAAATTTGAAAGTAAAAATGGATGCAATTAACTATGAGACTCCACTCTTTTCTTCATTTTTGTCAGTTAATCTCATAAAAGCCTAAACAGGAGAGAACTGTTTCTCTCCTTATTTCTACCATTTTATTTAATCATGAAGCAAGTAAATCAGTGTTATTCCATTAATACTTTGTTTCCACAGAAACAGACAAGAATACTGAATGACTTAACTAACGATTTAAATTTAAAGCACACAGAACAACTTGCGTTGGACCCCAGTGTGGTAATGTTCAGAAACAGCTTTCATTTATGAAAATTAAATTTGTTTCTGAACAATCCAGACCATTTCATTCCAAGTAAAATTTTCTGAGCAGAAGTCTAAGACGTGCCTCATATTCACACCCTTAGATAAATGGAATATTTCTTCTTAAAGATGTCCTGGGAAATCAGATCTTCCCAGAAAAGTTTAGATTATTTCTGTGTCATAATAGAATTTCATGTCATGTTGTTGTTTTTAATATATGCTTTGAGTGATAAATTTCAATATATAGCTCAACAAGAGAAACAAAACTAAAAAATTATACACTTGCCCAGCATCACTGGGTTAATAATTCACAGAAAAGAATTTCATGAATACTACACGAGCAACATTTTTTACAAAGCATTTAGAGGATGAAACATAAAGCCTTATAGGTGAGGGTTTACTTTACAATTCTTGTATCAGGTAAAGCAGTATTAGAGCTTCATTGGGAGATTTCACTTGAATTTTTAGCATTTCATGAGCCACATATAAAGTAGACTGAATAACTTTATGAGGGTTGGTAATAATGATGACTGATTTTTATGCATGTCTTGCAGCAGGATGATGATCAGGTTTCTGCAGCCACATGAAAGATCTAACTGCTTGAGGGACTAAGTGTGGAAATTGAAATGAAATAGGATGAATAAACAGAAAAAAACCCCAGGACT
>VZTH01007052.1:0-69739 GCA_013397815.1 Aleadryas rufinucha | reverse complement strand
GATGCAGTTCTTCAGTGACTTCTCCCGCTTGGTTTCCTTCCTTGCAGTGCAGTCCCTCAGGAACAGACAAGGTGCAGTCCTTCAGGAACAGGCTGCTTCAGGACATTTTCCCTGTGGATTACAAGTCCTACCAGCAAACCTGCTTCAGCGTGGGCTCCTCTCTCCATGGAGCCACAGGTCCTGCCAGAAGCCTGCTCCATCACGGATTCTCTGCGGGGTCACAGTCTCCTTTAGGCAACATCCAGTTGCTCTGGTGTGGGATGTCCCACAGGCTGCAGGTGGTTCTCTGCATCCCCATGGACCTCCATGGACTGCAGGGTGGCAGATGCCTCACCATGGTCTGCACCAAGGGCTGGATTCTAGGTTTTGTGAAGTGGCCAGTGCAAGCTTTGCAAGGAAGAGAAAAAAATTTGAAAGTAAAAATGGATGCAATTAACTATGAGACTCCACTCTTTTCTTCATTTTTGTCAGTTAATCTCATAAAAGCCTAAACAGGAGAGAACTGTTTCTCTCCTTATTTCTACCATTTTATTTAATCATGAAGCAAGTAAATCAGTGTTATTCCATTAATACTTTGTTTCCACAGAAACAGACAAGAATACTGAATGACTTAACTAACGATTTAAATTTACAGCACACAGAACAACTTGCGTTGGACCCCAGTGTGGTAATGTTCAGAAACAGCTTTCATTTATGAAAATTAAATTTGTTTCTGAACAATCCAGACCATTTCATTCCAAGTAAAATTTTCTGAGCAGAAGTCTAAGACGTGCCTCATATTCACACCCTTAGATAAATGGAATATTTCTTCTTAAAGATGTCCTGGGAAATCAGATCTTCCCAGAAAAGTTTAGATTATTTCTGTGTCATAATAGAATTTCATGTCATGTTGTTGTTTTTAATATATGCTTTGAGTGATAAATTTCAATATATAGCTCAACAAGAGAAACAAAACTAAAAAATTATACACTTGCCCAGCATCACTGGGTTAATAATTCACAGAAAAGAATTTCATGAATACTACACGAGCAACATTTTTTACAAAGCATTTAGAGGATGAAACATAAAGCCTTATAGGTGAGGGTTTACTTTACAATTCTTGTATCAGGTAAAGCAGTATTAGAGCTTCATTGGGAGATTTCACTTGAATTTTTAGCATTTCATGAGCCACATATAAAGTAGACTGAATAACTTTATGAGGGTTGGTAATAATGATGACTGATTTTTATGCATGTCTTGCAGCAGGATGATGATCAGGTTTCTGCAGCCACATGAAAAATCTAACTGCTTGAGGGACTAAGTGTGGAAATTGAAATGAAATAGGATGAATAAACAGAAAAAAACCCCAGGACTGTTCTTGTGCTAGGAAGTATTAGGAACTTGAGAGCACTCAGAAGGCCTTGCATAACACAGGTCCTATAACTCAGCAACCTTGTTATTTCTCTCCTCCCAGAGAAGAATATTTAGTTTGGGAGCTACAGAGAGATTTTAAAGCAAGAGCATGATATTTTCTTTTTGAAGAACTTTTTTTTTCTTCTCAATAACTATTTGTTGAACATAATAGGGGAAATGTCATTATGTTGAACTCTTTATGCTAAAACATTTGAAAAGGAAGACTGTCTTACTGAAAATAGAGTTTCTGCTCAACCTACTACATAGCACCAAAACAATTTCTTAGGAATATAGTGTGAAAACGGCATGCAAAGTAACTATTCCCCAAAGTTGCGGGGCATTTTGAAGACAGCAGGACACAATTGTCAAAAAACTCATGGTCTTTCTTTTTTCTCTGAAAGGGGGAAGGGATGAAAATGAACTGCTTCTTTGAGCAGCAATTAAAGTTTAGGGCAGGGTGCCTGCATTCTCTTTTTAAACAAAGAGCTGTTCAGGTCTGTGACTGTAATACCTGGCATATGAAACTATTTATCCTTCAAACAATACAAGGCATTAAAAGAAATAACTGTGTGGGCTGAAAGTAAAGAAAGGTTTCTGACTGATGTGTAACTTACTGATGAGAGGGCTCTCTGTGCACCCCCTGGAGTCCCTCCTTGCCAGTCACTGGCCACATCCTGACACATTGTCCTTACCTATACCATAGAGGCATCACTTCATGGTGTGGACATTAAGATGTCTGGTGGTATCATGACTATGTTCATATTGTAAAGTGTACAAACACCACCTGTTTTACAATGACACAAGGTGATCCCAGGTGAATGCCAGGGCCATAAAGCCACCAGTGTGGTGGAATGGAAAACAGAGGAAATGGGTGAGGTTTCACCTATGATTTATGTAGATATGTGTCTTTACATCCATCACTCAATATCTCTTTTAATAGGGAACACTTTACATATTCCTGTATGTTGCAATGTTTCACCTCTAGTTTTCCAAAGTTCTTGTTACTACTACAAACTAAATAAAGAGAAGTTTAAAAAACCAGAACTCTGAGTGGAATGGAATCCCCAGTCCTATTGAAGAGAAAAAGAAGAAAATAAGCAAATTGGAGATAAAATTATTCTGTAGTGAGACATTGTGTTTTCTCATGCACAAGCGTGAAGTCCATGTTGTGTACTTATCTCCTAACAAACTCTGTGGGCCTGGGATCACATGTGGAAATTGGAAGACAGGAGTGGTTCACATCCACTATTTCTGCTTCTCCTCTGGGAGGGCTGTTCCTGCAGGAGGTTGTCTAAAGTTTACTGGCAATGGTTTTGGTTTGTTTTGCTTCACTGACTATGAACTGGATAGCTCAGGAACTGACAGACCTTCTATCGAGCCATGACAGTGTTGAGGTGGCAGCGCCCAGAGGGGAGCTGGATAGGTAGGTTGAAAAAGCTACCATGTCACCCAGCCCAGTTTGATCCCCACTACATTCAAGAAGATACAATAGAGTCACTCAGTGCTGCTTCCTTAGCTGCACAAAGTCATGTTGACTTTAGCAAAACTTTTGTGGGCAAGGCCCCTATCATGTTCATCTCAGACAGGTTGAATGTGCACAGTGAAGCTTAAGGATGTTTGGAAAAATGAATATTATCACTGACAGAGACCAAACAACTGAGAGCTGAAATAGTGTGCTGTCTGACAGACAACAACTAGCTGAAAATGGAACTTCTTTGCTTTGCTTCTCTTCATTTATTCTCACAATGCAGATCATACATTTTTCATGAGAAACAAGTGCCTATGCACACAAATGTCTGCCAAGAGTGCAATTGGGATGCAAGAACGCATTTTGAACTCATATATGAGTAACTTTTGGAAACTACTAACTATAATACAACATTGCAATGGTTTGGGAAGTAATATATGGATTTTCTATTGCATCCTACTTCTCTAAAGATACACCAACCTCTTGTCTCAAATGGAAAAACAGTTCAAGAACAGAGAAAGACATTCCTCATTTAATCTGACCCCTTGACTGATGTGTTCAAAATTACAGCAAACTTCACTTCTTAGCATAATTTACTGGTATTGTATTTGCATTTCATATTTCCACAGCAGAAAATGAAGAGTAAAGCAAGTGTCTTTGAATGTCAAGGTTGAGCTGTAAAGTTTTATTCACTTCTGTGCATCACATCAATCTTCTGCCCATTTCTTTGCAAATGTATTCCCGTGTTCACGTAGAAATGGTTGCAGTTTGCAGTATAGTACAGAGTATTCATATCACTTGGATTTGTGTATGAGATGCAAACATAGGCAGAAATTGTCAACCTCCATAAACAGAAGACAACAAAACCTGTTCTCAACTTAAATAATTTAATAAACCTACCTTAAGTTTAAAACAATGTTCATAAACATTCCATTATATCCTGACAGCTGTTTCTCAAAAGGAAGGAATAAAGCTTGTTTTCAAAATACTCCCACAATTTTGAGAAAAATTTCCAGCTCCTGCTGTGCCACTCACTGTAGACACAGGCCCCTGACTGCAGCTGTGGACTTAAAGAGCACAATTTCCCATGTTTGAACACAAAGTCCATTCCCAAGATGAGTCAATTTATTGTTGGCAAATTCAGTTGGGGAAAGAGTAAAGGAATGAGGATTAAAAATTTATTTTCTTGATCCTGGTATTGGTCAAAGTAATTGTCAGCATAATTTAGGGAAACTTATTTGAATCTTCCCTTACGCTAAACCACCATCAGTCTTGCAAATTTTTCCTTCCAACAAGTGCTCATAATGGCCACCAAGATGGGCCTGAAAATCAGCCCATGCAGAAGGTCACTGAATTCAGTGGCTGGATTTCAATGCAGTAATAGGCTGGATACAGAAAAAAAAATTCCTTTATGCTTCCCCAGACTTTCAGATTTTTCCTCTTACGCTTTTTCCCATGATAAAGATGCTATAAATGCAAGACAGTGTGAGAACCACTTTCCTAGTCTGTTTTAGTCAGAGGGCTCACAATTACTGATGCTTTTCCACAAAGACTTAACAAAATCAGTGACAAAGAATAGAAACAAGTAATGTCATTAATAGAGACTAATAAGATTGTGGTTCTTAACTAATCACATTTTAAGATTGTTGTGCAAGGATACATAGTCAGAGGGAAAAATAAGACAAACCAGGATTGTTAGTTATTACAGCAGGCTGCAATAAAGTCTTCCCTTCTCCAACCTGAACAGCCCCAGCTCCAAGCCCTTCCTCAAAGGAGAGGCTACCTCTAGCAAACTTGCTATTAGTAGGGTATCACCATGATTATTGCTCTTGGATAAAGTTTTGTCTTCACGTTATTCTTTGATCATAACGGGAGCCAAAGTCCATTGCATTGGTATTTATTTGCTACTGCTCATGACTTTCTTTGTTGGAAACTTTTGTGGGAAATATAACAAATCAGCACTCCAAGAAAATTTGTGCATTCTGTGTCCAAATGACATGTACTTACTCAATGCAAAATAAGATCAAGAAAAGGAAAGGAATTTCTAGACTTTGGTTTTGCCTCTTTCTGATCGGAGAGCTTCAAAATCTGCTCCTTGAAATAATAGGAGAGAGCAACATTTTATTTTCCATCTGCCACATGATGAGAATTATTCTACTTCTTCCGAGAAACGTTGTGTCTATAGGAATACTCCCAGGCTCCAGGACCCCTGTGGAATATCGTGGTGCATTTACTTTGGCAGGATTCAGAGAAGGTTGTAGCCTAGTGCTCCAACAGCTCTGATATATGTAAGGTGGTGGGGTGCAAAATGACTCCAGCCATGCCCAGAATGTGGGTGTTTTGAAGCCACAGGAGGAAATCCTGACATGCCAGAAATATGCCAGGTGACCAGGGGGTCAGTAGAGACCTTTGTGCACCATAAAATAACGCGATGGCAGCTAAAAAGTGCCCTGGTAGGAGAGACACCAGCTGGGTGAGCTTGCCTTGGATACAGTCACCTTTTTTTTTCCTCAGTTTTTCATATTTAAGTTCCTAATTCGTATATCTTCAAGTTTAGGATTATGTATATGCATGTGTGTGTATGAATGTATAGATATATCTCTCTCTCTATATATATATACATATATGTGCACATATGTATGCACAGGTACAGGCCTTGTTGATCCTAGTTCTTAAGCTCTGACAGAACCTGGGATGTTTTTGCCAAAAACCTTGTTCCCTAGTAAGTGCCCATGCCCCTGAGCACACTGATCCTCTAACAAGCTGAACAATGTCACCCAAGGAAGGAGGGCAGACTGATGAAGCAGGGTTGTAATACAGCTAAAGATAATGCAGGAGAAATACTATTAACCTAAACTCAACCTTCATGTCCAAGAAATTCTTTGGACCATGTATGAGTCAAGATTTCACTCAGATCTGAGTATTTCTAAAGTCTCTACTAGACCAGACTGAGCTGGAGTCGTAGATTGTTCTGTGTTTCTTCAGCTAAAATTGACCTGCTTTGGTCTACTTTATTTGTGTCATCTTTTGTAATCAAACCACTCTACCTGAGGTCTCTATGCTCTGGTTGTGTCTGGGCATCAGTAATTCCTTTTCTAGCACCTCTTAATGCATATTTCCTGCCAGGGCACTTTACTGCAAGATATCTGGGAATAATTGGGTACAAAATAATAGGGGTTCCATTGAAAAGTCTGTGCAAAGGCAAAATACATGTGTTTTAGTATTTAAATGACCAAAATTATTGACCTAATAACCACTAATGACGTAGGAAGAACAAAAAACCTGTGATCCACTTGAAATGTCTCTTTGTTCCACCCACTGTTTTGAGATATGCATCTTTCCACACTTCTGAGCTGTCCTTTCATTCAGGACTGACTAAACATAGTATGATTAGCTCCTTTCAGCTCAGAGGATACGTATTTAGCATCCTTTCAGAGGAAAGAATATAATAAGCAACTTGGACTTTCCAATATTAGCCAGAGAGCACAGAGCATGGTTTGCAAGTGCTACCGAGATTGAAAGAGAGTGTATTTTCCAAATGCTGATTTTGGCTTTGTAATTGAAAAAGATTTTTTTGTTATGTTATTTAGTGACATGGGGTTTTTTACAGAGTTTTTTTCCAAGAACCTCTTTTGTTTTAACATACTGATTTAAAAAGATACAAGACTTTCTTCATCCTACTGAAGCTTTTTCTTTGTCAGAGTATTTTAAAATAAAACAAATGTGTATTATAGTCAAGATATTTTGAAATTAATGATGAAATTCTATGTTTACCCATTTTTACCTTGTTTTCTTTCAAGATTTCTATAGAAAATATCAGTGACTGAGGTTTAATAACACATTTGATCTCCTCATTGTTATTAAAACCTGAAATACTGTATCTCTTGTATCAGACATGGAGCTCATACTGAAGCATTTATCTTCAAGCCGAGTTTTTTCTGCTTTTTGGTTTCTCACTTGATTGCTAAATAGCAGAATTAGAGCATGAGCCTTTATTCCATTGGATATCATTCCTATAATAAATGTTCAAAGTACTGTGGACTTAAACAGAAACTTTCTTTAAAGGACCAGATCTGAATAAAACAGAAGCAATGAGGGGATACAAATGTTCTTCCTCAGTGTTAACTGAGAGTAATTAATCATTGGTTAATCAAGATGAAGACTAATTGCAGGGACTCAGGTTGGAAACACAAGCCAGTTTTCTTCTACAGGAATAATTTTTTCTTTTTTTTTTTTTCTTACTTTTTTTTTTTTTTTCAAATTACTTCCTAATCTGGGTCCTAATGTGTCTTTGACCATTTTTGGTAGAGCAGGGTGGTGCTTTTCTACCTCAAGGTAGACCTTACTTTACTAATATATGTGAATCACCTTTTTCTCTGTTGAATATATTCCCCTCTGGACTGGAAACCACCAGTAAAAGTATAATTGCCAGAGCTGAAGACTCTGGTTCAATCTCCCACCCCTGGGATTAGAGAGGTTAAAGGCATGACAGAATCACCTACTGTTCCCATGGAAACTTTTTTTCTGCATAGATGCTTCCAGGCAAATGGCAATACTGGTGAATGTTTAAAGAGCAGGATTTCAAATGTCTGTCTTTCGAAACTTCCAAAATTCTGTTGTTGTCTCAGGGAGAAAAATATCAATAATAAAATGGCGATATTATTATTATTATTAATAATAAAGTTCTGAGTAATGTACATTATCTTTAGTTCAATTTATAAGTGACTTGACATTGGTTTAACTGAATGTGTGGATTAATTTTGGACCAGGTGTTAAATTGCACCTGATCTGGAAAAGGCTAGATGGATATTTTTTTGGGAGTAGTTTTGGTTGGTTTTCTTTCACTTTTGGTATTTATTTGAAAGTCACTGAACTGATGCTTTATATCTGGGGACTGAAGCTTGCCATATGTTATTCTGCCTGCCTTCATCAGCCTGAGACAAAGGAAAAGTGATGTTATTTCCTCCTAAGTTGTGTGTTCCAGCATGTGGCATTAGATATCCCTGCCTTGTGTCCATCCTCACCATTGTTCTGTCCTGCCTCTTATAATTTATGCAGCACTTGTCTCCCTGGGAAAGCTGGAATATGCTTCTAGGCACTGAGGATGGAGGATGGAGGGAGCAGAACTTCCTCTGGCCCTGAAGCAGCATCTGTTCACCTACAGGTCAGCAGGTGACAATCCCTAAAGGGCAGACTCAGGTCTTTGCAGGAGGTATAAGAAGCATTTCTAGCCTGATTTCTTAGAAATCCTACACAATTGGGCAAAGGTTCCACACCCTTAGAAGTCAGCAGAAAAAACTTGCTCCTTCCTCATGCTTTGGGGCAGTCCTGCTGCACAGCCTGGGATGGACACCCACTGCAGAGCTCTTCCTGCAGCTCCTCATGCTGGTGGCAGCTACAAAGGGCATTATAGCAGCAGCGTTTTTTCTTGGCCTGTTCTTTACTGAATTAATCAATTGGATCTTTTGCAGTGCTTACTGGTTAGCCTTATTAGAGAGACTTCATTGATATATTACCTTGAATGTCTGATGTCTTCCTCAAATACCTCAAATACCGCAAATTACTTTCCTCCAAGAGTATAAAAGACCACTTTTCTGCAGTAATGCACAAAAACACCCCAAAACCCCTACAGTTCTCCTCTTTTGAAAATACCCCAAAATACAGAGAGATAAGCAAATAAAATGTTCCTTAACGCAAGGACAGAATGGAAAAAAAAGGTGGAGATAAATTTTAGAGAACAGGGAGTTACACAACTCTGGCGCTCCTCCAGCAAAAGATTTGTCACCTGTAAATTTGCAGCTGATGCCCAAATCCTCATGACCAACCAAAAGGTGACAGAGAAGGTCTCAAAAATAAACAGTGCTAGTTCTCCCTGAAAATTTGTAGCAGCAATGAAAATTACAGAGACAATTTTGTACTGTTTTTCCAAGAAATGAAAATATGTAGTTGAATATGTCCATTTTGTTCTCCCAGTGCCCTTCTGCACTGGTCACTCTAAGTGGCAGAGAAATGATCATTACCAGCTGAAATGCTATCTGTGAAACATAATCTTGACCAAGCATACATACAAACATGTCTGTTTGAAGTCACTGCATTAATGCAGCCCCTGGGCAAAGGTGACAGGCAATAGTGAAACGAACATACTAATTAGTAATATTTATATGCAGTAAACAAATACTGATAGAACATCACTATTTTTTTCCAGCCCCAGAGCCATTCTCTTCCCTTCTTAGGATGGTGAAGTCACCTTTCTGGTGTGTCTGACTCAAAGAGAGGTAATTTAGGGCAGGTAGATTAGATGTCAAGGATGTTGTTTTCCAACAGAGATCCCACTGACTGGCAGTGCCACACAGTTTGGCATTTCAGTTTTAAGGCACCGTTGTCATCCCTGACTATGAACAAATCCTTTTGACATCTGGACGTTCTGTCACCTGCTCTGCTAGAAATGGGTGTTGAGCAAGAGAAACAAAAACTCCGTAACTGACGCATAGGAATGAATTTTTCTCTACTTTATATTAGAATAGTAATGAAGCTAAGAAGATTCAAAACAAATATTGTCATTTGCACTTTATCACTTTCATAAAATACTTAATAAACTCTGATATATGCTATCTTTTGGAATCACAGTTATTTAAAACTCCTGCCTTTGTAGTAATTTTACTTTAGAAAGTGCATGGGATTTCCAATACTGTAAGAAGAGTTGATTTTACATTCTATTTTTACACCAATGTTCTTCTAACATCTTGCCTGCACTAAGAAAAATGTTAAAAATTTGACTGAAGTAGTGATGTTCAAGAATTCAGCACCATTGAATAAAAGCTCTCCTTTTTAAACAAAGATCACCACCACTCAAAAAAACCCCCACAAAATAAAAACTTACCCGTGCTACGACTAAATTATTCAGTCAAATAATTTATTCCATTAAATAATCTTTCTGATAAAAATGAAAACCAAGTTTCTATTTCTGAAGATTTGTGGGATTTTGTAATCCCTTTTCAAATTCTCACTAAATTCTGCATTAGTTTGGGCAGGAAGCAATCAAGGAGACTAGTGGAAACAGAGCGAGCTAAAGGGAACTAAGAAGGTTAACTTAATATCCCTGAGGCATACAGGTCAGCAACTAAGACGGTTTTCACTGAATGCTACAGTGACAATTCCCTCTTCAGATACTCTGGGCATTACAGGAACAGACCCTGCTTCTTGCATCTGAAATGAAAGACCTCAATCCTGACTGGGTGCTCAGATCTGCCACCAGCCCCTGTCCTGTATCCTGCCGGGGAAACGAATGCGGCTCAAATCAAGCACCTGGGTGGTCCAGTCCTGGGAGACTCAAGGGTTGGAGTACAGTCCATCTGTTGTCTCACTATTGCAGATGCTGTGTTCTAACTCCTTTCTTTCTGTTAAGATGAATTTCTTTCTCCTTGGACTCTCAAAGCACTCCACAATTTGATATCAGTCAGGAAGAAAAAAACAAGTAATTAATGCCTTACCCAGATCAACATTTGGGCCTTTCTCATTAGCCTTCACCAGACAACAAATTATAAAACAGAAGTTTCAGAGCACGGTTTTGATGCCTATTAGCAAACCCCTCAGCAGCATGCCTGAATCAGAGGGCAGTGTCCTGCCATGTTAACATCTGTGCAAACCCAATCCTTTCCACTCGCTTCAGTGGGGACAGTTTTACACATGAGATTTTCCTTGGGCTGCAGCACTGATTTTGTTGTACTTATCTGAGAGCACACAACAGTTCCTAAAGAGGCAGCAGGGCTGTTATCAGCTTTCCATGTCAATACACATGTAATTCTAAAAGAATAATAACATTAATCTGATGGCGTCAGTAAATCTGATGGCATTAGTAGGACCTAATTTCCAAATTCAGCTTCCTCCTAGGAGACATCACTTGAAATATCTTATGTAATTTTTTATCTTTTCTATTCATCCCTCTTGCCATATATGTATTTTTAGTCTCCTCTTCTTTGAAAAAGGCAAATGAGCTCCAAGCACGCACTTTGCAACCTTCCAGACTATTGATATCCTTGATGGTTTTCAATCTCTCTGAAGCATGTACACATAAATATTAGAAAGGAAAAGCAACAAACTCATACATATCTAGGACTCAACACTGTTACAACCCCTTTGCTCATCACCCAGGCTAAAGGAACTTTCAGGTTCCTCCACTACCTCAGAGATTTGTTTAAAGAAGCTCTGCATGGAGAGAGCTTGGTCTAGGTCACGTTCACCTCTGTAGATGACTGTTCTAGCAAATACTCACCCAAAGTTCTGACTATAAAAAATATCATGCAGTAATGCAGTCACAATTTTCAGCCTGTTCGTGTGACGTTAATCATGCTTCTATTCCACTGACATGAAACTTCTGTGTTCCTCATCAGCCATTTCAGAAAAGAAACCTGCTAAACGGGTAATCAGTTCCTTCTAAAATCACTGTTTTCATTTTCAGACACAATCCTGACATCCCAGCACAAGGCTAGGGAAGTTTTTCTGAAGCCAAATACATTACAGTCCAAAAGGGGAACCAACATGTGAGCATCCTGTTTCCACGTATTTTTCGTCATTCATAACAAATACTAAGGAGAAGGAAACTGCGAAAAAGTTGGTGCAGGAAAAGGTTCAAAGTTTCGTCTTTTACTAACACAGCTTCAACTCCATCAGAAAGCTGGAGCTGCTGCTTGCACCAGCATGGATTTACAATGATACTCTGCTTCCCCTCTGTGGCAGAGTTTGGTAACTCACCAGCCATGCAGCAACATAAAAAGGAACGGAGGAGGTTTGTACTTCTTATTAAAGAACTTGAATGAGAAAAATAAAGGAAAATTAGGAATGATAATCAGAAACCGTTTCAATGGTGTTCATCCTTTCATTACAGCATTATTTTTTATTTCCATCTTCCACCTGTCTCAAGACTTTTTTTGTCGCCATAGATTGCAATGCAAGGTATTCTTAGAATCTCCCCGTTACTGTACTTCCAGACGTGTGGAAGAGAAGCGGTGGGGTGGAGGGTTTGCCCTGCGGCTGGGGGACTTCAGCACGCCCCATCTAGCACCAGGCACGTGTGGGGCTGCAAGGGGCATCACTGCCATCGTGGCAGCTGGTCTGTGCTCTGCTGTCCCTGTGTGCCACTGTGGAGCCCAGGCGAGGACATCCATCCGTGCCAGCAGGAGGGCACAGCCGGACCCGCGGGGTGCGACAGCCACTCGCAGCTCCCTGCCCTGGTGCAGCACATGCGCTCCTCAGCTTAGTCCTCTGCCAAAGCCATAAGCAGAAGAAAAAAGGAGGCAGCCCCGAGGATGCTTTTCAGGGTCTGTGCTGAAGTGTTTACTAGGAGCTCCAGCCAGGTGTGCAGCTGCCTTTTTGCACGAGGAAACCAGGGCCCAGGAATATGAGTCATTGTTTTCCAGGGGCACAGCTAAATCTTTCAAACAACCAACTCTTCTTTGTAAGGAAATCTCCAGCAACCCACAGACAGAAGGCAGAGTAAAACCTGATGACTAAAAATACTGTAATTAAGTAGGACCCCAAACAAACACATTGGCAACAACTGTCTTCTTATTTTATGTTGTTTCTAGTGTTAAACTTTAGGTAAATAAATTATGCATTTGTATGACCTCTATGTAGTTCTTTTACATGTAAAAAATGGTATTTTAATTTCATTGCTCTCTTCAGGCTCTGACTCTGCAATTTTTTTTTTTTTTTGGGGGGCGGGGGGAGATTCTCTAAAATTTATTAAATCGAATTTCTCTTATTATTCTGAAAGCATTCCATGTCTCCAGACAATGTATATGACCATGTCTTAAAAGCTAATTGTTACACTATCTCAAAAAAGATAATATATTGGTATTTTAAAGAATGCAAGTACAGAATTAAAACCTAAGCTTTCAAACTATTGACCAGCTAATCTCTGAAATTTTATGGCCTTTATTACAGTGATTTCTAGAATGGTTTTTGTTGCTGTACAGATAATTTCTTAATTTCTTACTCTTCTTTATTGTCCATTTTCACTTTTTTTTTTTTTTTTTTTTGGCCTTATCTGCACTAGACTCAGTATTTCCAAAATAAGATGTGTTGTTTCATCTGTTGTTGCTCACAACTTTCTTTTCTTACTTAAATCCCAATGTGGACACATATGTGAACAGGTGGAATGATAATCTGAAAACCAGTCAGACCATGGACCAGTCAGACCAGAATGGACCACATTTGCATTGCCTTTTCAACAGGAGAGGCAGCTGTTATCCTTGGCCAAAGAAATCACTAACTGATGTGAAAGGAGAGGAGAGGAGGCTTGATTTTTATCACTGCATATTGGGAAATGAGACTGAGAAAGGGTGGACATGTTTGTACAGCCTAGCCAGAAATTAGCAAATCTGGGACATCAGAAATACTCTGGTTTATGATCTCTTAACTAAAAGGTGACATTTTGGGACATTCCTGGCTACTCTTCTGTGGTGAAGTTCCTTTTTGGACTGACCTGTATATAAGGAGTTGGTCAGGATGGTATTCTGAACACTCAGTATATGGATGGATTTAAAACTAGCACTTAAAATTGTCTGTCACAGGGCAGAGGAATAAAGATTTGAACTTATCAACAACAGTAAAATGTAGAAAATGTTCTGACGAAATTGGGCACCCTCCATGTTGCAGAGTTGGGAAAGGTGAACAGGAAACTTTTACTGGTTGTACTGGAAAGCAAACTTGCCCAAAATCACAAAGTAGGGGCACGAATTTGAATCTCTAGAATTGCAACTCACAGTGTTCATGTTTTGATTTCTCTATGAAAATCAGAATTTTGGTCAGCACCCGGGATCATACCAGTGTTAGAGTTGAAGCTGAGAGAGAAGGGGAAGTCCAGGCTTTTTTCTCTGATCCTTCTGACACCGATGCTGCCACATCACAATACAAATCTTGGAACAACAGAACAACATGCTCAAGGAGCAGACAGCCAGCCTGGGATTTTTCCAAAGCACCATTGTGTGAGGGTTGCAGAAGTCTCTTCACACAAACATCTTCCATAAGTCTTTTTATGAGACTGGTTATGAAGCCATAAAAATGATCTATGGTCCTTTCCTAATTTTAGTATATTGAACTCTGCTGTCAAGTAATATGAAGGTGAAACATTTTCCAGGACTGACATAACACAGGTGTCAGAATACACATTGCTTCTTCACTTCATCAGAAATAGAAAAATAATACGATTGTACAATTGTATTTCAGGAGCTATGAGCACAAAGTGACTATGGGTCAGAGTTGTGCTGGCAGTTTTGTGTCAAGCAAGTGCAATTCAGCTGCTGCCTCCCGCATCCTCCTTCTGAGTGACTGCCTAGCTCAGATCTGAAATGCTTCCCTATTTTTTTTGCCAGGTGAGTTGTTGTGTTGCCTTAGAGGGATTAAACAGCTCTGCACAGGGTCAGGAGAGTGCTCGAGGCAGCAAGAAGCCAGAGAAGGGCAATAGCAGCAGATGTTGTTAGATGGGTTTGTTCTGCTGTGACAAAAACAGTGGAATCCACAGCAGAGCAGTGCCTGATACCAAGGCTAGAGTGAGGAATGGAGAGGAGGAGAGGTAACAAGTGAAAAGAAAAGAGAGGGTCTGAAACCATCTTTTCCTCTATGTGGCTAGGAGCTGACCTGAAGCATTTGAAGAGATCTCTGAGGACACTTTCCTGGAGGTTTTCTCTGTTACGTCTGCCTGATAGAAATGGAGAAAGAAAAAACGGAGCAAATATTCTTATGAACGTCAGCCTTGCAGCCTCTCAGCTGCGGGGACATTTTCCTTCTCAAGCCTGTGCCTGAACAACTGGAGCTATTCTGCCCAGGACATATTTTCTACACAACACAAAAAGGTCTACTAAATGGCATTCTTTTCCACTAAGAAACAGCTGAATTTGGAAATAATCCCAGTTTTGCCTGTTCTCCTTTCTCACTGATTTGTTTGCCCTGCTTGACTTGGCTTAGCTACTGTTTATGGAAGTAACTCAGTGCTGCAGAGACACTCACTAGAGGGTTTATCTCTGAAAGAGGCTGAAGGTCATGTGTACTGATCTTAGTCATGTTTTTATGAACATTTTCAATAACTGATGAGAAATCTGCGATAAAAAACATCAGCAAACAAGGCAAGTAATGATCCAGTAAAAAATCACTAAACAATCCTGGAATTCAGTTTTGCTTCAGAACTCTTTTTGCCTTGCATTAAAGGAGAGCTGCCTACTTCCACAGCCATCCTCTGATGATCAAACCAGGATGTGCAGAAATGCTGAACGTTCACAGCTTTTGAGAAGCTTAAAAGAGGCAGTGAAACCCATGTGCTAACCATGTGAAATCTTCTGGAATACCAGGGGATCCAAAAGCCCTGCCAGAGGGCTTTCCCCACAACTATTCAGAACATTTTAATCTTAATCTCACATGCTTAAGAAATGTTGAGAGGAAGGGATTTCTAAAGGTCAGTAGCCCAACCATCTCAGACATTGCTCAAACACGATTGTCACCAGCTCTAGATCTGGTTGTTTATAGTTTTGTCCAGCCTGATGTTGAAAACCTGGCAACTCCGCAACCACATCCTACTCTCACAAAGAAGAAGTTTTTGCAAGTCTTTTGTTGCACCATCTGCAACTGCCAAGAAGGGTGTAACCCTGATATCTCTGTAACTATGCTTCAAGCTGCTATTAAATGGCCTCTTAGCTTTCTCTTCTCCCTGCTATAAGCCCGGTGATAATAACAGTGATATAAACAAGGATAAAAACAGTGATATAAACAGTGATAATAACAAGGATAGTCACGATTTTTTGATAGTCATAATTTCTCTTGATCTACTGGCTATGATACACCTTGTACATGTTTTGCCTTTTTTTGCAATGAGACAGTGATCCTGGTCCATATTATGGTGCCCACCACAAGCTTACTTTTCTATAAAAAGGATCATTCTTTCACCTCGCCAGAAAAAAAAAAGAAGAGCATTGGAACATCAGTTTTTTGGCACTTCTCTTTAGCACTTATTGAGTGACTGTGGGATACCTTAGCACTCTCAAAAAGAGTAAATTGCAGCAGAAAAAAATGTAGGTAAAACCTTAACCTCATTGCCAGGCCAAGATAAGGAACTTAGTAAGATTGCCATAAGTATAAATTCATGCTCATTTTTAAAGTTGCCTTCTAAAAGAAATTTTCTAAATGTAACTCAAAATTTTCTAAATCAAAATGGAGACAGGAGAGAACAAATTGCTCTATGAACTCACAAGACGAATCTGTCCCAGACTTCAGACATATAGCCCAAAGAGGAAAAGTTGCTAATTCCCTACAATTTAGCCCTTTCAGTGCAAAGTGGAGGATACTCTGTACCTCTAGATAAATGCACTCCTGCCTCTGCTTCAACTGTCTAAAGCACAGAGGAGCTGAAAGTTCCTTGAACTGCTCAAATTCACCCAACATCAGCCCAATCCTTTCCTAGTTAATCTTCCAGCACAAGTTTCTGCTTATTAGGATGCAGTCATGTACCATGAACTGAGAAGGAAAGAAAGGAAGTGGCAATTTGGAAAGGTTTTGATTTTTAGATCAGATATAAATCATTTAATGCCTTATAACAAGAGAGAAATTGAAAACAGATTTTGTCTTCAAATCTGCTTCTACCATTGTAGAAATTGTTCCACAGAGTTGTTCCTTTTCCTTTTTATGCACAAAGTATTTGGAGCCAACCAAGGGCTCTAAGAGAAAATAGGAAAGCAGCATTGCCTCTGAAGTTTCAGATGTCTAACAGCTTTATTGATAAAAACTGCTCGGAAATATACCTATTCTAACATCCACACAAAGAAGGGGAATTCAGAAGTTACTCTTGCCAAAACCAGTCATACATCTGAGACAAAAACTCAAACTTCATGATTTAGTTTTCCTTTAAATTCACATCCTGAGTTTTCTTATGAGAGAGTTCTGTGGGAATTCACCCTGGAAGGGTTTTCAAAGCACTCACGTATTTGCAGTTCTGATTAAGGACTCACAAACCCTTCCACTGTAGCAATCAGTGAATAATGCAGTATAGATTTAAGTCAAACCCCATCATAAAATGCTTTGGAGAGTCTTCAAGACATGAAAAACTCCTGAGACAAAACTACTGTCACCTGCATAAATATCAAGGGTTTCTGCTTAGGGCTACAAGGGGGAAACAGAGTTTGAGTCCACCCATGTCCTTACAGAGAGGATGATCTGAATTTCTACCTAAAGTACCAGTTATGCCCTTTGGCTAATGCTCAAAATTTTTAGGGAAAAATGGCTGTACTGAAGCAGCAGGAAATGGATGTAATTCATCATCTGAAGAGACTCAGATATTCTGTCCATTCTGTAACTAAGGGCACCATAATGGTAACATAGGAGAAGGATTACTACAGTGAACCACTTAAAACAAGAAGCATATGATCATATTGATGTGAGGTAGTCCCTTGACATTTTTATTCCACACTTGTGAAGGCTGAAGTGTTAACAAAAGACACAGAATATGATACTTGTAATATTTCTCGGATCTGTGCCTGTGAAAATGTAAAGAAACCCCCAAATCCCTTGATGGCTTAAAAAGGGAGGACACAGGAACAGTCTGTTATTGTCAAGAATTTTAATATTCGGTATAGTGAAATAAAAGGTTCTTCCATTGAGAGAAAAATGTTTCCAGAGATGTTGAAAAGACTTCACTGTTGATTCTGAAAATCTTCTTTCTGATGTTATTTGTCCCATTTTTTAATAGTGTCATCCACAAACTAGGGCATGGCAGACAAATACAGATGAGTGGGTTCTCCAACACTGAAAACATCTTTGAAGCATTAATTGTTCATTACCATTTCAAGCAAACTCCCTGTACTTTTTCTGTTAGGTATTTACAATATAATACTGAAATAATGAAGCATAAAAGAATGAACTGTGTATTTTTAATTAATTTTGGTCTTAAATGGATGTTAGTTCAATTAGAAAACCCCAACAAACAAAAGAACAAAAAACCCACAAACCAAACCAAAGTAACTCATCTATGCAATTTTTCTGTTTTGGCTTAAAAGTAAGCTTTATTAAATACCAGTGATGGATATTTTCTTCTTGGCTGTCAATATGTCATCATCATGATTTTTCATGTCATTTTGATATGAAATTTTCAGACTAAATATTTGAGTGACCTTTGACACAGTCCCCACATCATCCTTCTCTCTAAGTTGGAGAGTTATGGAGTTGATGGTTGGAGGGTTCAGTGGATGAGCAACTGGCTGGATGGTCCCATCCAGAGGGCAGAGGTCAGGTGGATCTCAGTGATGAGTGATGTCCCTCGGGGGCCCACACTGAGACCAGTGTGTTTAATACTTTCATCAGTGGCACAGGGGGGTTGAGTGCACCCTCAGCAAGTTTGCAGACAGTCTTGCCTCTGATGACCCCAGACAATGTGTGGGACAAGGAACCATCACCCTCAGCCCACCTCCACAGACACACAGCAAAGCTCAGCCAGGCCCTAACGCAGAGAGACTGCACTGCAGAAAGCACCTGTGATGAACACGGACCAAGAAAGACTCAAGTGATTCAAAGCATTTCAATTTATAGTGAGGACAGATGCTCAAACAAACAAACAACATTTTCTTTTCTTTTTTAAACAAAATCTTAACACTAGTTTTCTTTTCTTAATTCCCTTTCATCTCCCAAAATAGCTAAGGAACTTCATTTTCACATTTGAAGTATTGCACTTAAATATGTAGCTATATATAATTAACAGAAGGAAATAGTTGCACACATAAATGATAACTCCCAAATTAACTCTCTGTTTAAAATTAGGATGCCTATCTTTCCCCAGCTCTTTTATCTGCTGCTGTTGTTAGACTTTCTGTGCCATCCCTCTGGCAGGCAAAGACATTTACATTGGCTTTCACCAGGAGAGCAACACTTCCTGCAGGAGAATGAAGTTTGGGTCATAGCAAATGGATGTTCTTCAGAGCTACTCCTCTCTCTCATCTTGCCTCAGATTTGACTAAAGGAGAGTCTGTGGAGAACACACACCTATTTTAGCTGGGCATTTGGAGCACGGGGCACAAGGACCTTTCTTTTTTTCTCTGTTCCACACGCCTGGAGGTGACAGTCACTAGAAGTCCATGCGGTGCAAATTAAAGGCAATGCAAAGCAAGCAATAATATCACAGATTTAATGGAAGAAAATTGTGGAGGAAAGCACAGCAAACTTCTGCAAAAGGTGGAAAGAGAAAATTACTTCTTTTTATTTTACTCCATATGAGAAATGAACATAAAGGACAACAAATGCCAGTGACAGAGATAAGAAAAATAAACTCCGAACAACTTCAGTAGCAAGAAGCTGATAAAATATTAGTGTGCTCACTAATATTAATGTGTTCTTGCTGGCACAGTAGCCCAAAAGAGCTTGGAAACGTATGATAGAGCTGCTTCAAGATGTAACATTTCCAGATAAAGAGGGTTACAATTGCTCTGATGTGCAAGAAAGGCCAAAAAAGAAACCTGTTCTTTGCTATCTTGAAGGAAGATCTAATTGTATCAGTTGTGCCCTCTTAACTGAAGTCATGTCACAAGTGAGGCAAAAAAAATGGTGAAAGACTTTCCTTTGTGAAAAATGAAACAGCCATGTAAATTCATAGTCACCAAGATCTTTTTGGCTCTTCAGGGTATTCATGAAAAGACAGAGCCCTCTACTGGCCTCTGCTCCCCCATGTTCCAAGCCCTTTAGAGATCCCAGTGTCAACACTAAAAGCTTTTCTGTCATACGTAGTGTTCTTGGTCTAAATCTATTAGGATGGAGTGCAATTTAGGGTCCAAAAGCCATTGTTGCACCTGCATAAAACTATTTTTGTAAGAGAAAATTAGGATCTTATCAGAATAGCAAGGAGATCTGGGTTAGTTCAGTTCAGTTTCAGTAGAAAATATTACATACAAGAAATGCTTTACTTTTGCTAAAATAAACTAAAATCTTTACTGCTGATACAAATACTTCCAACAGGTCCAGGTATTAAGGTTCCAGAATATTATGGGAAGCAGGTTAAAGCACTTTTCTTTCCCCTAGTACAGATTTTATACATATTTTACCCACTTCATTTATTTTAGTTGAACACTATCCCCTTGCAGAAGTAGAATGTGCACCATGTTATTGGCCCTCTGCAATGCAAACACCCCATACCCACCCAGCCCAGGTGGAGTTCAGCTGAGAAGACTGCAAACTTGACATATCCTTAATTCTATAATGAATACATCCCTTTGGAAGAAAAATGAGCTGTTTTAAAATGTAAAAGCCGAATCTGTATAATTTCACCTCTGTGCATACCCTAACAGAATTATCTCTTAGCACAATGCTTGTTGTGCTTTTCATTTAGATCACAGCACTTAATTTGGAAGAATTCCTGTAATTTGGAGTCATTTTACTTAAGATATATGACAAGTAAAGGGCCTACAGCAGAGATGATGGGAAGCCACTCTATTTTGTCTGCCCTGATTGCAAAGCATTCCCACAGCCTCTTCCCCGCTGCCTGACTGTACAATCTCTGCTTCTGTACCACTGCTGGTGCCAGGTCAAACTTCCATTCTCTGCAGCAGAAGCTCAGCCTTTTGCCTGGGGATCAGAAATCCTCTTTGACTGACAAACTCCTAGAATACCTTTAAGCAACTGAGTTAGGGCTCAGACCAAATTAAAACAGTGTTGTGCAGCATTACCCTGAAAAATAGTTTAATTATTGTAGCAATACAAATGAACTGACATTTGGAGTAGGAGGGCTTTTAATGAATGAAAAGCCTTCAGCTCAGCTGATTAGAGCACAGTTCTGCAAATGATGCCAAGGTTGTGGGTTTGATCCCTGTGTGGGACATTCACTTAAGAGCTGGACTCAATGATCTTTGTGGGTCCCTTCCAGCTCAGAATATTCATCCTGCTCAGAACATTGTGCCAGGATGCCAGTGTGCCAAGAGATGAGAAGTCTACTCAGGACAGTCTTACTACTGTACAAAGAAAGAAACATGCAAGTGGCTCTCAGGCATGCACAACATAAACTAAACTTACTGCATTTTTAACAAACTTAGCTTACATTTATGAATTGCATATGGGCAGCATGATTGTCTGAAGAGAATAAACAAAACCGAGAAGGTGTGGAACACAATATATGCAAGAAGCTGACCCAACAGACAAACTGGAGCCATAAACTTGGTTTATGTTGTTGAGGAGCAGGATGCCACCATGGGCTGTATAGTTTTTGTACAGTGTTACATGTTACCTTTCACACTGCTCTAAATAATGAAACCTGCAAAACCCTGGCCCTGGGGCAGGACATGATAGATCAGGTGTGACAAAGGCACGTTTGAGAGCCTCATCTAAATGGCTGACAGCAAAGAGCCTCTAACTGGACCGTTCAGGCTTCCCAAAGCATACAATTGTTTTCAACAAGCCGTGTACCACATGCACACAGACACGAACTTACTTGCTTTGCAAGATGGGAAGAATCCTTCCTCCTCTGGGTTGCATCTTCCCTGAAGATGCGTTTCGGAGCATCGCAATAGACTCCAAATTCCTTGTCTTGTTGGATCATATATGATCAAGGGTTTTCAGAACATCTGTGCACATCTCTGTGGCATGTGTTGCCTAAGTCCAGGATGACAGACAATTTCATTGCACATCCAGTCTTGCACACATTGGTAGGCATGAGAAGAAACATATTTGAAGCTGCATCCAGGAACAGCCCAAAATGCCATATTGATATGGGACATTAAAGGATCTTTCAACTTGTTCCATGGTTTCACTTATGAAGAGTGGGACATTAGCAGAATAAGGGCTAATAATGGTACAGTTACTGCCCTGCTACTACTATTCTCATGGAAACAAGGGACTCGAGCAGAATGAAGTAACATAATTAGGAAGACGTGGAGATGATGTTGGAAGGAAAACTTCTTCAGATCCAAAGAGCAATACTACCCGGGGGATTTCTAAGCACTAACTTTCACAAACTGACCAACTTTCACAGCAACACAGGTATGAAAACAAAACCAGAGATCTTGAACTATATTTATCACAAACTTGGCCAGACTTATCAATAACTCCTCAGGCAGGAAGTCTCACACACGTGATGGGTAGAGCGCAACTGAAGCAACATGACATGCATTACTGTTTAAAAAAAACCCAAAAACTGGAGCACAAAGAAACAATAAATACCCTCCAGAAAAACAAAATATAGAAAAAAACCCTCACAGACCAGTATTTTCAGAAAATTTATTTATGGAATTGTTATTTCAATTTGGCACACAATTGGAAAATGCTAATACAATTTGGTGGGACAACAGAAAAAATGCTGGAGTGCTGTTGATCCTTTGGAGAGAAAAAATGAAATGTGAATTACAAATAAGGAACAATTGGGGTAGAAAACAATGTTACCTGAAAGTGGGCTCTATCAGCTGAAGACTATAAAAAAACCTGAAAGACTTAGAACCTCGAGACACTGGGATGACGTTTCCAAATGTAGACTGAAGCTGTCAGAGGCAACTTTAACACGACCCAGGTTGTTTGCTCTATTGAAGGAAGTTGAGCTTTTCAGAATTTAGCTTAATTTACTGTTCCTGTTTTATCTGGCTTGGTTCTGCTCACATTGATTTCAGTGGGAATACTGCTACTGAGTTCAACAAAATCAGGCCTTTCACAGAGGGCCAATGCAGCCCCTTTCATAAGCAATGAAGCTCTGCACCCAGGGGGGTCACAGATGCCAAATGCTTGTAACATTATACTGAAAAACTGTTTTCTCCTTCTTTTTGGGTGTTTAGCTTCTCCTTAGTCCACCTGCATCTTTTCTATATGTTCAGTACCCCTAATTGCATGAACTTCTCCATGTTCCACTTATTTTGTTGACAACTATTGCACTTCTGGTAGAATCAGTCAGTACCGTAGACCTTAGTCCTAAACATTAACAGCTTGGATAGTTGACTGCTGGGGCCCTCTCATTCTGGGACTGTCTTCACCTCTGATCTCTCATTTTTCTTGTCCACATTGACTAAGAAAGGATCAAGGATCCGAAGGGAACAGAGAGGAAGAGCAAAGAGGGAAAAGTGGCCACTAATTACTGGCTCCAGAAGGAAACTGGATGAGCACTTCTCACAGAAGAGCTGAAAGAGCTGATGTGGCATCTGAAAACCACGATGTAGAAGGCTTCAACAGCTTCTGAATATGAAACATGGGTGCATGACCTGCTGTGGGGTAGGAAGACACCCATAGTAGGTACTAGGACATCACTGCAAGAGCTGCCATACAGAAGTTGTGGTTCACAATTCAAGCAATTGAGTCCTTGGAGTTACCACATTCTTGCCTCAATGAGTTACATTACAGTGAAGTGGCTATAGTGCAGTTTTATCATTGAGGACAGCAGATTAGAAGATAAGACTACCAATGATATTTTGGCAAAATCGAATCTGTAACTGTGTGAAAGGGCCTAGACCACTAAAACACTGAAGAAAGGCTCAGCATGAGTGGCCTGACAGAAAACCATCCATACAGGTTCACCTTGGTTAGAGGCAGTCCTTCCTGCCCTCCTCCTGCTTGGGCTTAAAATACCACAGCCATTTATTTGTGGTCCATTGAATCTTATCTGTATCATTATCTAACCCCTGAAAGACAAGAAAAATGAAACAATCAATGCAATTTAAAAATAAAGAAACAGAAATAAGTGTCCTCCATTGTAACTTGTTCAGCACAGCCATCTGCTTCTTTCCACGGCTCTAGTTTACTTCAGAAAACAGATCTACAAAGGGGTTGGGCATAACTGGGGAGACGGTAGCCTAGAAAAGCAGTTTTCTATGAGAGAAACTGCTCCTGGAATGACATCCACGAGACAATGAAGCAGCCATTCTCTGCTGGCATAACACAGCAGAGGCCCAGAACAACACTTGATCACTTCTCACTGCACAGTTCTTGGGAGATGTGGACTCCTTGTTTTACACATTAAATCAGGAGTATACAATACTGCACTGCTGTTGTATAACCCCAACAGATTGGGGATAACCCCAGGACGCTACAAAGACATTGGAATACACTTATTTATAAACAAAAAAGCAGAGATGAACTCCAGTACTGACTCCCCTCCCCACCCCTGATCTCCAGCCACTGGCCATTTAAAAAAAAAAAAAAAAAAATCAGAACTTTTCTTACACCTGAAGCCAATTAGAAAATCTGCCCACTCTAACAACGATGGAGAAAAGTAAATGTATGAAACAATATCACTAGATGACTTTGCAGCTTCACCTGTATGGTTAATTCACTATCCAAGTAAGCCATATCTGCTAAGTATTTTCACTATCATTACATGCTCTGTAGATCAGAACAAATAGCTCTTAAATCTATCTGTAACAGTCTGGCAAATAGGTTAATCTCAAAACCAGTTAAATACAATATTCAATCCATTTATTTCTGTGTCCATTTATTTAGAAAACATTCATTCAAGGAATGAAAGCTAGTATTCTTGGTATAGTACCAGGTATCATCTATGCTACCGTACACTCTTTTTAGCAGAATGAAAAAGAGAAAATACATACAGTTTTAGAATAATTTCACTTGCAACTACATTAATCATAATAGCCACTCAAAAAAATCCACCATTGGAAAATCAATGCTGAAATAATACATTCTCTTAATTCCTTTACTTGGAGCTAGAATGATACCATGATTTTTTTTTTAATTAAATTTTTTAAAAAATATATACTTTTGTAGGGCCCACCTACAACATGCAATTGTTTAAGCAGCATCCCTAAAAATGGTGTGTGACAGCTTTATGTGGAAAAGGCTAAGATGTAAAGAACACTGTTGCAGCCCAGCAGTGAGATGTGGGTATGGTATGATTTCCTGCCCCTCTGGGCATAAGGTTAAGTCACATCCACACTGATGAGACCAAACAAATATTTAACCCAGAATAGCAGAATGTTTTAGAATGGAGTGTAAATATAGCCAAAGAAATGACATACTGAATGTTAACACTGTACAAACAAACAAAGTGCACTGGGATGCGTGCACTAAGCAAGCACTTGTGAATACTTGCTGGTCTGCATAAGAGCTACATTTATTGCAAAATGACATCTGAAACTGATATTCACCAGCTGCTCACCTATTCTCACACCAAAGCAGCTGCTCTTTAAATTACACCGGGAGACCACAAGTACCACCTTTAGCTCTGAACTGTGGGAAATCTCTATGAGCTCAGGCTCTACTACAAGTAATTAACTGGGCACCACACTCTCATCTCTTCCTCAGTTTCACCAGGAGTGAGATTAGGCCAATAATGATCCCCTGTGAAAGGTACTGAACGTTGTGATCCATTGCAACAAAGCAATTTAGGATATTAATGTGTCTAAATAAGTACAAGTCTTCCTAATGGAAGGCTAGGCATTTTAGCCAGCATGTGGGAGGAAGGATAAGGCTTTTCCTAAGGTACCTTGTTTCCCTAAGAAAAAATAACTTAGGCAAATACTTCTTTTCACTATTCTATGCCTTCAACTAAAATACAAGTAAGCCCTTATACATTACATAACATTTTTCATTTCCCATAAAGAAAGTCTGATCACAGCTTATGCAAGGAAGTGATAGAAGCATTCCCCAAAATAAAAGCAGTCCCATTTTCATAAAGTATGTTTACATAGGATTTCAAGCTGGCTCTAAAACCACAACTTGCCACACATTTTATCTTAATTGTCTATTTAAATACTGTGCATTTGATCTCTGTGACACAATCAGTTATACTAGGCTAACTATGGCTATTTCTCATATTTAAATTTTAATCCATGTTCTATAACAATTAAACATAGGAAGAGCTTTCTTTTAAAAAAATTAGCCTTTAAGACATTTAAATAAGCCTCAAAAATCTGCACTCTTCTTGTGAAATATTACTAAAACCTTGATCATTTTTTTTCTTTTTCACTGAAGTTTGGAAGCTCAACAAGTTTTTGAAATAGATCAGATCCTTTTTAAAAAAGGGCATGATCACTTATTTGTCATAGCATATAGCATTTATTAAATTTAAGAATTGAAACTTAAATTGCTTTGTGTATTATCTACATGTGTAAAAGTTACTTTCAAAGAGCAGCAATAGTGTCCATGTTGGAAAAGAAATTCTCCAAAAACTACCTGCACCAAAAGGCTCATAGGACTAAGCTTCAGTCTCCTTATTTTAAGAAATAAGTCTGTATCTGTAGTTATGCAACATCTGGGAGGTCTTTTGGAAATGTGAACTTCAGCTAGAAGCTGAAAGCAGTACCTGAAACATTCTCCACTACTGACCTAAGGAGAAAAACCTCTTTTTAATCAGAACAGCAGTTCTCATTAACAGTATGAAAGAAGTTAAAATTAAAGAATTAAGGGTTTGGATCAAGCAGCCTAAGCCGACACTGAATAAACTTCAAACAGAAAACATCTTATAGTAATTAAGAATTTTAACATTCTTGAGGAGAGATGGGCAGCTTATTTTCTGATAATTCAAATAACAAGTACATTTGAACCTTCTGAAACCCTTTGGGGGATGCAGAGAACAACGGTGCAGATGGTTACATGTTTGGAGACAGAGGTACAACAAATTGTCGTTTGGTATCAAAGGACCCGACCCACGTTCTGTTCCGTATGTGCTGGATTGCAAAGAACATTTTTCAGTAAAGTTTTGCAGACCCTGCTGTACTTCGAGTGCCACATGTTCTTCAAACTTGCTTTAAGCAGATTCAAATTCAAATGGTCTCTCTCCCTCTGTAAATTACCACAAACCAAATAAGCACAAGTGTGTGGAATGGCTGAAGAGCTTTCTGCAGAAAAGAGTGCCGCAAGCTAAAAAGACAAAGCTGTTCCTGGGGTTGTAGAAAAATTGCTGGTTTATATCTTGTGTTGGAAATGGAAATAACCAGTCAACCTACTATTTCTGTTATACTCATTCCCTCTGTCCAATGGAAAGAAAACCCAAACAAACAAAATAACAGGTACTGAAGGAAGAGGCTGCTTCTATAGGCACAAACACCACATGATGAACAAGCCCTATATTAGAGAAAAATCTAGCATGCATCTTCAACACTGTTTGCAGAAATCAAGGACAAGAAGTAACCGCTAAAAACTATACAAGGAAATGCTGCCTTCTTTTAAAAAGGTTTAAGGAAATAATTACACTGATTAATAAAACACCAATATTCACAACCCACCTGAACTAAAACTGGTTTACATCTTCAGTAAAGAAGTCAAAAATAGTACAGAACATTTCTTTTTTTCTCTTAAAAAGCAGAAAGAGTGCCACACTGTCAAAGATAATCTGTTGCTGCATACAGATTTGAATCAAACTTCTTGTGCTTTCTATTTAGGGGATACAAAACACGAGGTCATGATTCCTGATAAACTGTTTACAGTTATCAGATGCCTATATAAATCAAGCTTTTTTTCCTATCTAATTTATTATGGAATCGCTAAAACTACAGTAAGATGTAAAAGGTTTCAAGAAATTCCTGTGAGAAATACTTAAGTCATTTTATGAAAAAATTTGGATTTTTCTTTAGTTCACCTATGTTCACCAATATATATGGTAAATGCACCTTGAGTATAAGAACTGCATGAAAACAGTCTGAAAAAAATAAAACATCAAAACTGATGTGTGAGACCATCGGTCCCCTTCCTACATCTGATTATTATTATTATTTTATTCTTTTTAAATACCACCACTGACAAAACCCAATGCAAGTTATAGTCCCCAAACCCACACCAAACTGCTTTGCTTCGCTGTGCATCTTTTCCAGCAGGTTTTCACGAATGCTTCTTCAGACAGAGCATCTGGAGGCTACAAAAGCACAACTTGTACTTCTCCATCAGTCATGTTTATTTGTGGGATGTTTTTTCCAGATCTGGAAGTTTTTCAATTAGTGCTTTATGGTTCATGTTGATACTGGCTATAAGTCCTCCTTCATTGCCATCTGAGCCAGTGTAACTAATTTCTTCACCAGTCAGGGTAGTCATATGGCCACCCAATGCTCTCAACACTGCATTTCCAGCACATATGTCCCATTTCTTAATGTAGGTGACATGGATATACACATCAGCTTCTTCTTGATTCTTTTCAGGTACGTCAAGGAGGGCCAACACTTTGTAACCTGCAAGAGATAGGCAAAAGTAAAAAAAAAAAATAAAATAAAACCAAGCTTTCCTATTGAAACACATTAAAAGAACAAGACCAGAAACTCAAATATAGTTCTGCTCTCATGTTTACTCACTCATTTCTCAATCCCTGTATCACGCTCAAGTCTATCTTTTTCTCCCTGGCTTTTTATTACAATAGAAGGAAAGTGTATACACCACTCTTTAATAAAGCAAAGCAGCCCAGGGCATTCTCCTTTATTATTCATTATGCAGTACAAAGTAATTGCTCAAAAGGTATTCTCTCTTTTACGAAATTTTTTCGTTTTTTCAACTCTTTGACCAATATTTTTGTTTCAATTATCTGTTCCTTTCTTTATCTTCTTAAACAGAGCCAAGCCCTGGACAAGAACTGCTATAATCAGTTACACTTTCATTTTCTTTGTAATTTAGATTCATTATCTAAAGAAGCAATGCAAGACCTTCTTGACTAAACAATCTGTAAGGGAGCTGTAGTTTTTCGTATTAAACACGCAGAAAGACACATTTCTGTAAAATTCAAGTTTTGCATGAATTTTCTGAGATTTTGAAACTGCTCTTGCTTCTCACTAGTGCCTCACATATTTACATTCTGTAAGTAACATGTATAAGAGCACAGCATAAGTAAAAAGTATTCTAAAACTTATATGAGTATTAGGCAAATAAAAATGGACTTTAGTGACAGTAATTTTCTCTTTTGACATAAATGCAGTAAGTAATAAATTATACCAAACTTTAATGGCTCTTTTCTTAAATTTTTTTTAATCAACCATACTAACAATTAACTAACAACCTCCATGATTCTCCTCCATGATTCTGCCTGTGGTCACACAACCCTTTTTCTCCCACTGAGGCATCAATGCCTTCAATGAACATACATCAGTGTGTTTCAGTGAAAGGACCACAACAACACTGCTGGCCCAGGCTCAGATTCAGTAACATACTGACTTGTGAACAGTCTGAAGTCTGAACCAAGTTTGCATGTAGGTTCCTAAACACAGGAAGAACTTTGCCCCTATTGTCAAGTGCTTGCTTTCAGTGACGTGACAATCAAAAGGCAAGAGGAAAAAGAGGAGACACCACAGTTACATCCTTTTGTCTAGTAACAGCTACACCATTAAAACATTCAGAAGCAATAAAATGGATAGGATGCTTAAAGAACCAAACCTGCTCCACCAGCGGGGATTATCATAGTTTTATTTCCAAATGTCTGCCATGCAACCTGCTCAACTTTTCCTGCATGGGAGCGGGACACAATAATCCTTGGACTCTTCTCATTATAGGAGGAACGAGCTTTTACGTTTGACCCACCATCCACCATTGCCCAAGCTACAAAAGAAAGAAAAATTCTGCTAAGATTTACAAAAGACAATCTCTGTTAAGTGTGAGGATAAAAGGGTACTTATCTAAGAATACGTAATTGATACCTCTGACTTAGTAACTCTCACTACTGTAAAAGAGAAAGTCAGGGCTGACAGAGGATGGGCTGCATACCCCCATGTGCACACAAGGGAAGAGAAACAGGCCACACACACGTTGGTCCATGTGGCATTATCCCAAGCCCGACTGTCCTTGCGTGATACTTCCAAAAAACAGAATAAAAGGGAAAAATTCCAAGTAGTTAGTATTTAGAACTTGCAATTGGAAAGCCACCAAAGTTAAAAGGATGGCTCCTAGTCAGAAATACATCCAGTATTTCCTTGAACAGTGTTTTTATGTAAGAACAGAAAGCCCCATTACCCTCTAAAGCAGATACCAAATTGAGTCATTTTGTTCAGAGGATACTAATGCTAAGGAAGGAAATAGCTCAGGAGGACAGCGCTACAAAGAAAAATATTTGATGTTGTGTTTCAGAGAACTGAATTTAGAATACACAACTTCCCACTCATTTCATCATGAGGTTCAAAGCCAAGCTTGGTAGGTGGCATCCCCTAACCATTAATCTGACATTTACTTAGTAAACTACCCAGCAATTTCATCTCAGTAGAGAGCCAGATTGTTTGGCAACAGACTGAGCTGTGTGTAATAACAATGCTGACTGCCCTTTATTGCTTCTTATTTGTGTGGTAGTATTAGGAACAATATGACTCAAAACATATTGGTATTTCCAGCCTGGAAAATGAATACTTGTCACACAGAATGACAGAATTCATTGCTTCTCATCTGATTCCATGTCTGAACATTGCACACTTCACTATTATTAAAGGAGATAAATTCTCAACATTACGATACTAAAAACCTATTTCTTGAGATAGGTAGTGATACCTAAAAAAATACATTCCAAAATCTCCAAGATTCTTGAAGCACATTGGAATATAGCACATACTTAAGTGACTAGCAATTAAATTCATATTTATAGACAGTAAAATATCTAGCACAAAATGTTGAGTGTTCAGTGGGCCAAACAAGGAGAACAAATACAAAATGCATTTATTTAGACTTAGTTATTGTGCCAGAGCTACTACAGAACTTCAGAACTCTAGAGGTCAGTATTGCCTAAGGGAAAATGTAAACAGAAATTCCTGTTTTAAATACACAGTAAGTCATGAATACTTAAACTGCTTTGAAGCTTTCAGAAGTGCATGCAAATTGCCAAACTTGCAGCAATGCTCGCTGATACATCATTAATAATAAAGAACTAATTACTTCACAGTTGTGGCATTAAAAGCACGTCAGATAATCAATAAGGCTATGCTAGACAGTCTTGCCTCTTACATACAAACAGTTGTCATTAAGATCTTTATTCCACCTTTTTTTATTCACACTGACTAAACAGCAGCTCCTGGGTATATTATCAGAGACCCAAGTTATTCTGCTAAATGAGCAAGTACTCTTTTTTGCTAAAGACTAAAAGCACACATGAAACTGATCAGTATTTGTAGGTTTAACTTTTTTTTTGTTTGCTATAAGCACTCTGATTGAAGGGATCTTAGCTCTTAAACATATTTTCAGTTAGTTTGTTCTAAATGCATCATTTTTATGTTAAACAAGGGCAGCATTTTCCTTAGTGGCTTTGCAGCACAGAACACATCTGCAGCTCTAATTGTGAGGTCTGCTGCAGTGCCCTTTTGCCCCGGCACTATTTTCTCATTTATACCTACAGATGTCCTCTCAAACATCAAATTTTAATTAACACTATGACTGACCATGATGGAAATATGTGAAGGCACAAAGGTACCTGTGTATGACGAGAAGGGCTTGTGTATCACTCCTATTACGGGTTTACCATTTACAGCCACACAAACCATCGTCGTGACATACTGTCGAAGATCCTCTGTGGGCAAAACAACAAAGTGAGCAAGTTCACAATCAGACGCCAAGAACACAAAAGGAAAACAGGTAGGAGATTATTCAGATTGTTCTCTGAAGACTAGTTTACATCCTGCCTCTTGCAGTTGTGTAACTTAGATGCATCTTCAAATAACCTTTCAGTTTTCAAAAGACTTTGAAGACTTTCCAGCTTTCCAGCAATTTTTCCTGTTCAGCAGATGTAACCTATACTCCTACCAGATCTAACGCTAACAGCTGTGTCTTATGCAACACGTATTTTCATGGAAATCTGTGCCCCTGCATTCTGCCTTCTCTGCCTCACCTCTGTCCTAGGTTACAATGTAAAATGTAACCAAAAGCATGTATTCTATTACCATCTTCATGGGCTGTTGGAGCACGTGGGGCAGTGTTCATTATCTGCCACCATGACTCATCCTTGATAACTCCCTCCGGGAGCTATCTCTGTTAATTGGGCAATCAAGAACCCTGCCACATGACTCATAGATAACTCGCTCTGGACTATCTCCTTTTAATGGGCCCATCAATGCCTTGCCTCATGACTCACCATTGTGAGATGCTCCACCCAGGAGGAGGAACTGAGAGTTCCCATCTGTATATAATCAGAGGTTTGGAACAGCACAGACAGCCCTTACCTACAGGAGTCCTGGAGGACAAGAGCTACACCACTGGACTCTCAGGTGAAGACCAGACTCTTTTCTACAGGATCACTGCATCAGCAGTGATGATCCACTTCATCCAGACTCCCATCAACACCCTGACCGACAGGGTGCAAGGTTGTATTCTGACTCTGTTAGTGGTTTTTCTTTGTACTATTGCATTTATTTTATTTTTCCTATTAAATTGTATTTCTGACTTGGAGTCTCTCACGAGTTTGCTTTTCAAACCTTCACACCTCCTATCCTCTCTTGGTTCAAAAATGGTAATACAAAAACCAAAGAACATCCACTGGAAAGGATTATTGTATCAATGAAACAGTCACCAAAAAAAAATTCCATTTTTCTAGTTCTTCCTTAGTACTTAGCAGCAAGAATTTTAGTTGGATTGCCTTGAACTGCTTATGTGACATCCTAAAACATTGAAAAGGAGGCAGACGGAACCATGCACGCTTTTTTGAAAAATGACAACAAAAATTTTCTTATATCAAGTTAAATAGGATATTTACTTAGTATTCCCTTTAAATAAACAAAACCAAAAACTAGAGTTGCCACAGAAATGACTGAAGTAAAGAAACGTGTAATTCCAGTACAATCCATAATTGACAGCTACCACTTATTATAGCAATTACTTAAGTTGCAAGGATACCAAAGTAATTTCAGAGCTGGAATACATAAAAATAAATGTTGTAATTTGAGCACTACAGAGATTTCATTATGCAATTTGTTCAATTAAATCACACTAGCTTTGACATAAGACACTTCAACAAGAGATGTCCCTTTAAATACTTACTATTTTGTCTCCAGTGTAAAAGGCAAATATCAGAATTACACACATGATTTGTCAACAAGAATCAGCTACCTGTGTATTCTTGTGTAGCATCTAATGGATCGATCCAGACAGTGACACTTTCTGCTGGCACCTCTTTAGGCTGTATTTTTTGCTTTATGTCTTCAGGAATACTGCGATCCCAGGAGACTGTCTCCTGATCAGCTGTGTCAACACGCTCCTCAGAATTTATCTGTGGTGAGAAAACAAAAGTAGTTGAATTAATTTATCAGATACAGTAACTGCAGCACTTGGGAAAATTACAGGTTTGCTCACATTTCCTCTTTCTTCCTTCACCTCAAATGCAGGAATTAGTCATTTTTTCAGCAGCTCACAGGCTATTATGGTCATGTGACAAGCAATGCAAAACCACAATCCATAATTTTACTGTGAACCACACCACAGCCGGACACTGCTGCTTTGGCTGCAGCTCTCTCTACTGAACATTCCCACAGTATTGCATTTTTTAAAAATCAATATTTAAATGCAGTTGCTTCAAGTACTACAGGCAGAACATTTGACTCTGGGGAATCATACAGTACACAGGCAGTAGGGGGTCTAATATTCAATTTACACAGACCAGTAGATGTACATGGAAATGCACAGATATACTATCACCAGACATTGTGCAGACTGTGCATGACTTGGACAACGAGAAATCTTAGTATATATATATTCCTGCTGCCAGCATTGAGTTACAACTAGAAATTTAAGCAGCTCAATTTAATTTAACCACTACACAACTGCCAGACGAATTTATTTCACAAACAAGTAAGTAACATCCCATAACCATCTTCAGGGTAGGTCGGGGTAAGGTCCTAAGATGGCGCATGAAGAACATTTATAAACAGCAGTCAAAGGTCACATTTAAGCCTATTATCACCTGCTGCCCAGCTTAATAAACTTCACACTACACCAGAGGGCATTTCAGTACATCAAGCAGAGTTTGGCCCAGTAGCAGAGCACACAGCACCAAACTGTTGAAGGGAGTAATGATCTGCAAAACCCAACACAATGCCCTTGTGATTGCAGTAGCACAATATTCTTGGATGACCAGAGATGCAGTTGTCCCAAAAGTTGTAGGCAAGTGACACGGAAAGACAATGAAAGTTAAGGAGCTATCAGACTGTTTGAATGGGACAGACCTTATATGAGCAGGATTTTTACATAATTCACATCATCACATGAAAATACATCACACACACCTCAACTGTAACAGGTTATTAGCCAAGAGTTAAGGGCCATTTTCTCCAAGAGAATTCAAAAAGAAAAAGGAAGCAGAACTGCAGCAACTCCAGCCATACATCATAGCTGTCTTCTCACGTAAAACCAGTATTTGAAGCATTGTATGCTGAACACGGAGATCTTGAGTTGCCGTGACATTTACAAATTAAACATCTGTCACTGTACAATAAACCTGACGATTGCATTTTCCCCTAGGGAAAACAGCCCTGCAAAGTCAAGATGAGTAGCTCCACAGACCTGGCAGTCTCAACACAGCCCCTGGGCAGCCAAAGTTCCACTACAGCACATGACATACCATCGTAAAAAAACATTTCCTCAACAGAAGAAAGGGGCCTCCAAAAAGTTAAAGGGTTGGAACCAATGCTCAAAAGGAAGAGTAGGTTGTTAAACCTGTTGCTACAGTACACTAGAATTTAAAGTCTGAAACTACCTGAAAGGTACTGTTTTTAGAGAAAGACCACCTACTAGTTCAGATTTTGTAGCAGTGGCCATGACACTGCAGCATTTATAATGCTTGTGAGGAGTCTCTCTCAACAGACATGATTATTCCACTAGAAAAAAACTGGAGAAAGAGTGAGAAGGTTGCACAGCCATCTGAAGAAAGCAAAACAAACAAACAAACAAGAAAAAACAAAAACAACAAACCAAACCAAACCACAAAACTCCCCCCCATCCAACCGGGTCACTACTTCTTCTGTTCATATGATGAATTACTCTGTAGCCTTGGCTAAATATTTGCCTGAGAGGGGCTCACCAGCCCTTAAAACTGAGAGCTTCTTTTATTCCTCCTTTTTTCTTTTTTTTTTTAATGCAGAAGAATATACCTGGAAAACATACTTCTGTGTTAATTCCGTGTTCCTATTTGTCATTCTCATTTGCTGGCATGACCAGAGGCCACAACCTTACAGTTTAAACTTTCCTCAACTGATATGGATATGTAGTTCACTGCAATCCACAATCCTCACTCATAAATTAGGAGTAGCTATGGTAGAAAGACAGTCACAAGGCCAAGTACTTCAGACACTAGACCTTATTTCAGCAAGACGCTCTAGGGTTAATTGCCTAACAGATGCAAGGTGTAAAGCCCATCTGGGGAAGTTCTGCAAGCTGAGCACTGACACAAAGCTTAACCACATTTCGGCAATATTCCCCAGTTATGCTTGAAGCAAAAACCCTCCTCACAAAGAACTGCATCAAACACAGAGGTTTAATAAAATATATGTAAATCAGTGCATGGAATACCCTCCTTAAGTAAACCAAAAAACCAAAAAACATTATTTCATAAACAAGGCAGTCAGGCTGCATCGCACCAGTACAGAGCTTCCTCAAAACCAGCCTGTAAGGTGCAGGAATTCCATAACAAATGAGGGATGCTGCTCATGGGAGCCAGCAGCGGAGGTCCAACACCAATACCAGGATCACTCCATGGTGTGCCTTCCAAAACACCCAGATGTTTCCAGCCTTCAGAAACCTCTGCACAGAGAGAACACTCCCCTCCAGCACACTGGTGATGGGAACACAGATCTGCTCAGGAACACAGAAAGCAACTCCAGTGTACTACGAACTTGTCTGGATAAATGCAGTGCTCTAACAAACAGCCAACAGTCCTGACCATTTCAAGACTTCAGGGAACCTCACAGTGGCTAAACCTCCTGTGCTGGTTTAGTCCCTACCAGCACTTCATGCTGTCTTTGTGGCAGCTTATCACCCAAAAAGCCTACTTGAATACCAGCTAGCTGTCCCTGGCATGGTGCACAACTTCAGGTTTTTTCCTGGTCTGAAAGAGTGGCACACAACTGCAGTTATGCCTTTGAATTCACCCATTGAAGGTAAATTAAAGTGAAAAAATATATGCAAACACCACCACCACCACCCCCCCACAAAACGGAAGCTTCTGTTTTTAAAACCACACATCAGTAGATGAAAATGCAATGCTTTTCCTAGAAACTGTTTGGTGGCATGTGAATTTTTTTTTAATTTGGTACTCCCTCTCCTTCCCCACATAGTTCTCCAGCTCAATACTCATTTTATATTTTAATATGCAAATAATCCAGTATCTTGAAAAACATGGGGTAGCACAGCACTTTATTCCTGAGAGCATCTGATAATTATGTCCTTACAATAGTAAGATCAAATAGACCCTCAGCTAGTCTGCAGATGACATGAAGCCAAGCAGTGCACGTGACACAACAGAAGGAAGGGACATCATCCTGAGGGACCTGGACAAACTTGAGAAGCTGGCTCACGAGAACCTCATGAAGTTCAACAAGTCCAAGTGTAAGATGCTGCACCTGGTTTGGGGCAATCCCAGGCATGAGTACAGTCTGGGAGAACTCACTGAGAGCAGCATAACGTAGCTGGACTTGGGGCTTATCATGGATGTGTGCTCACAGCTCAGATGGCCGACTACCTCCTGGGATGCATCAAAAAAGCAGCACGGCCAGCAGGAGGAGGGAAGCGATTCTCCCCCTCTACTCTGCCCTGGCGAGACCCCACCTGGAGTGCTGCAACCAGGTATAGAGTCCTCAGCATGATAATGATGTGGATCTTTTAGAGTGGGTCCAGAGAAGGGCCACAAAGATGATGAGAGGGATGAACACCTCTCCTATGAAGGCAGGCTGAGAGCTGGGTTTATTCAGCCTGGAAAAGAGAAGGCTCCTGGGGGACCTTAAGGCAGCCTTCCAATGCTTAAAGGGTGCTTATAAAAAGAGGGAGAATAACTTTTTACATGGGCAGATATGGATAGGACAAGGGGGAATGGTTTTAAGCTAAAAGAGGAGAGATTTGGCTTAGATTTTAGGAAGAAATTCTTTACTGTGAGGGTGGTGAGGCACTGGAACAGGTTGCCCAGAGAAGCCGTGGATGCCTCAGCCCTTAAAGTGTTCAAGACCAGACTGGATGGGGCTTTGAGCAACCTGGTCTAGTGGAAGGCATTCCTGCCCACAGCAGGGTAGTTGGAACAAGATGATATTTAAGGTCCCCTCCAACACAAGTCATTTTATGACTCTAGGATACCCACAACTACACACCTTGGAAGGTGTGAAGGTCAGTACCTATGACGTGGCTGCATGGGACTGTACTCGATTTGCTCTTATTTGATTGTGCTTCAGAGATGTGGCAGCTCAGGGGAGAGCAGTTCAACCAGCAGTCTTTGGGATTTCCCCCCACTTCGAGACCCCTTCAACCACTGCTGCTGCACCGCACCAAAGAGCAACCCTATACCTACCGCACTCCAAGTCAGACTGTTTTACCTCCATTGGCTCTGCTTCTCTGTTTTTCTCCTCAAATGTATCAGAGGTGAAAGCTGTCTCAGCTTCTCACAGCATCTGTACATACACAAATTGTGTGAAGGAATCAGATGCCAAAACCTCTGAATGTAAACACCCACTCGACAAGTCAGGACATATAAATATGCTCAAAAGGAGAGCACTCTCCAGGAGAGTAAAAAGCAGTCAAAGCACTCTATTTCCAGTATCTGAGAAAGTATCTAACCTACCCTGGTTACAAAATCTGTTACAAAGGGAGGGATATGCATTCACACCAAGACTTAGCTCACCTGCACCCAGGACCATTCATGATCCCTCCCTTCCAACTTTCGAATTTGGGGGAGGTGAGTAGCAGTTTTCACTATGAATGAAAGCTGCTTCTTGAAAGCTTAGGTTACTTAACTCCGAAAAGAATGCAAGCTGGGAAATCAAAGTACCACTTCTTTTTGTAAGTTTAAAATGCCTTTAAGCTTTAAAAAATTTGAATAGTAGCCTTACCAGCAGAGTAAAAAAAAACCCTAATTTTATTCAATACACTGACATTCTTAAAGCCAGCTGCTTGCTTTTGAAAAGGTTCTTTTCCTCCTTAGATTACCACAACATATTAGAAAGGAAAAATAAGCTTTTACAGGTGATCTTTGTGCCTTTCAAAAATGTTCCTCTTGCCAAGGTTCAATTTACAAAGAGTTTTAGCAAGGCAGATTTTGTTATGAAAGGAGAGAAGACCTTGCTGAATCATATGGCTTTCTAAAAAAAACAAAGCTTACTAAAAGGTAATTAAGTTTAAAAACTGTAAGTTTAAAGTTCTAACTTTTAATTAAGTTTAAAACTATGAAGTATATTTGTATACGAATATGTAAGGTATAAAATCATACAAATGTATTAAATAATAAGAGGTATAAATCCACTGGTCTCATGTTGTCATTCATTTCATCAGAAAACAAATATTTCTATAATTATACCACGACATTGAAAATGGACACATGCATTCTTCAAGGCACCTAAGGCCAGACAGACAGAGGTTTTCCTCTACCATCAACTACATCTTTATCTTAGCAACAAGAAGTCACTTAATGCAGGAACAAGATGACAGAATGTTCTAACTTTTAATTAAGTTTAAAACTATGAAGTATATTTGTATACGAATATGTAAGGTATAAAATCATACAAATGTATTAAATAATAAGAGGTATAAATCCACTGGTCTCATGTTGTCATTCATTTCATCAGAAAACAAATATTTCTATAATTATACCACGACATTGAAAATGGACACATGCATTCTTCAAGGCACCTAAGGCCAGACAGACAGAGGTTTTCCTCTACCATCAACTACATCTTTATCTTAGCAACAAGAAGTCACTTAATGCAGGAACAAGATGACAGAATGCGCAAAGAAGAATCTGGACAAGCCTAAATGTCAAGAAGGTCAATTAGTTCTTATCAAAACTCATTAGGAGACTTTTGCCATTAAGCCAGCAGGAAGCAGACTGAAACAAACAGGATTTAATAAATGATAAAGACATATCCAATGACAACTCTGCTTCTATAGACTTACAATGAATAGAAGTTGGTGAAAACAACAAAAATGGAATTGAGGGACTCAGCACGGATCACAGGATTCACTGTTTCCACCAGTAATCTGCAGAAACAACTAGAACCAGGAAAATAAAGCCACTTGCTCATTAGCTCACACAAGTAGTTTCAGTAGATGGCAAAATTCTCCATTACAGTTCTATACAGACCCAAGTCTAGCAAAGGGATGACTTGCTTGTCACGTGAGTTGCAACATTTCTTTTCATTTTAAGAAAACATCCAAATAAGGACAGATTAGAAATCCACCAATAAAACAGGTAACATCCAGAAAACTTCCACTGTTTGTGAGTGGCTACACTAAGAAATTCAACTCTCCAGATGCTCAGCTGATAGATTAAACACCCCCAGTGCACAAACAAGCCAAATGAACTACTTGTAATTACATCTGAAAAGATAACCACAGAACTCATTAGCATGAAGTTACAGTCTTTAACTTCATTTTTATGCAGAGAGTGGGCATAAGTCATCTGGCATCATTTGGAACCTGTGTTAGGAGATGCATCTCCAGACAACACCTATTATTGAGATTTCAGATTAACATTCACACTTCTTGTTTTACTTAGAAATCCACTGGCAGTTGCAAAGGTCATCTGGGTCAGAAGAACATTAATTTTATTAAAAGCCCTAAGACCTTAGGAGGCCATTCTCACAACATGAAAAGACAAATTACTGAACTTATTCACTAAAGTGCAATACTTCTGAAGTTTAAGTAGTATTTTGTTTTTTAAACCTACTTCTTTAACATATCTATCTTTCACACAGAATCAGTGTCAGTTGCAGAGCTTGCCATCTCAGATAAAATTCCAGTTTTTTAGGTACGGTAGCCGGCACTGTGGTCAGAAGCCTGTAAACAGTGAGTTTAAACTTAAGACAGTACTTCAGATAGCCTGATAAAAAAGGAGTGCTTGGAGTCATTAATCTTCAAAAGCCAGATTAATTTAGAAGAAAATCAAAGTAAAAGTGACATGTTCTTAAGTTTTCATTTCAAATGCTGATTCCAGCATTAGCATGCCTAAGCTTGAAATGCGGTATTTATCATCAGTCTTAACTGGGAAAGAGATAGAAGAACATATGGATTCAGAACAGTGGCAAGACTCATAAAAAAAATGCTCAAAGAGAAAGACTGGGACAGAGGAAGACTTGATTTCCACCACAGTCACAATAAAAAAAAAAAAGGGAGCAAACAAGATGAAACTCTATTCAGTATTTACAATAGAAAACAAGACATATAGGTGGTGCAACTCTAGAACAAAAATAAGCCAAAACAGCTCAAAATGAGAATGTAGGGCAGAATACAATCTGACCAGTAAGACTGACGTCTGCATCCTGGAAAGCAACTCTAGTATAGCACAGCAGCAAAACAGCAGAATTGTGTGGATCACTTTAAAATTGGCTTTTTCAGTCAGAGGACAAGAGGTAATGTGGTCAAAGTGCAAGTTTAAGGAACACTCTGTCAATCATTCCTGCTTTTGTGACCAAGTAGGGCTGCTCCTTCAGATGTGCTGAAGACAGGCTGTAATGGGAACTGAACCAGGGCATTCCTAAATAACCTTTCTTTTAAATAACTTTTACTTTAAATTTTTATTTGGGATACATTCAGTTATCAAGGTCCTGACATAGATCCCTGGACAGGCCACATTAAAACAGTAAGACCCTAAGGCATGAATGACCCTAAGCATTACCATTTTAGCAGGTAATGCTGCTGAAACCCTGGTACCATGAGATCATTTCTTCACAGAAGCTCTTCTGAGCAGAGCATTCCAGTGTTTCTGGCTAGTCTATCACTGAACTTGGAAAGAATGACTCCTCAGTCCACTACAACCCCAGCAGCAGAGCCTCAAACATCTATTTAATCTCCTCACCTAATTCCCACCCCAGTCCTTATCATACCACCACTGTACCAGCCCAAGGAATAAATAGGGCTGCATGGAGAACCAACCAGGAAAGAAGTAACCCAGAAAAGATAAACAAAGTAAATAAAAAATGAAAGAAGCAGAGGGGATGATTACAGCTGGATCAGAGCTTTAACTCATTCTTAGCCAGACAAATAAATGAGGACAACATATTGGTAATGCAGGAACAGTAACACCTCAAGCCTGTAACTGCAGTTGAGAACTTCACCAAGAGAAAGTGATGCATGTATTTTAGCATTAAGTATATTTTCAAATCAACTGTACAAAGATGCTTCATGGAATACACATGCAAATATTCACTGCTGGATGTTGAGTGCAAACAGACAACAGTGGGTAATACACAAGGTAGCAGTAAGTGACTTGCCTCTTTGTCCCTTATCTTTCTCAGGCTTGTTTCTGAGGGATATAAAACCACCACCACTAAATCTACTACACAGTGATAAAACACAATTGAGCTGCACCTCTTTGGTCTTACCTAACATAGCCTTGAGAAGTCTTAACTGATGCAAATGCATCTATTTTTATCAAACAGAGCAGCTAAAGTCAGCAGCGAAGTTCCTCTTCCTCTATAGAGACAATACCTTTACTTAAGAAAACAAAGGCAAACATTTTCTGTGGGTTTTTTTCCCCCTCAGATTTTGAAAGGGCTTTTTTTTATAAATCCCAACTCTTCGTATTGTAAGACTTTTTCCAGATTTATTTCAGCTTCTGCAAGTGAGAAGCTTAACTCCTCTTCTATCTTTTCTTAATAACCATACTTTAAGAGACTCAGATCTGCTTCAGACAAACTGTTTGCATGCTTCCTCTTTTTATGTCCAGCAGCACAAAACTGGGAATCCAACACTGCTCACTGACTTAAGTTTATTTGAAACACTGGAAAGCCATGGTTATTCTTAGAGAATCACAGATTGGATTAACAGAATGGTTTGTGCTGGAAGAGACCTTCCAGATCATCTCACTCCAACCTCCCTGCCATGGGTTGGGACACCTTCCACCAAACCAGGCTGCTCAAGGCCTTATCCCACCTGGCCTTGAACACTTCCAGGGTGGAGTCATCCACAACTTCTCTGTGCAAGCTGGTCCAGTGCCTTACCACTCCCACAGTAAAGAATTTTGTCCTAATGTCCAATCTAAATCTGCCCTCTTTCAGATGAAAGCCATTCCCCTTGTCCTGTCAATACATGCCCTTGTACAAAGTTCCTCTCCAGCTCTTCTACAGCCCCCTTCAGGTACTGAAAGGCCGCTGTAATGTCTGGCAGGAGCCTTCTCCAGACTGAACAACTCTGTCTTCTTTGCTTTACAGGCATATTTTAGCACCTAGTTTTTGTGCTGGTTCATCTTCCTGGCTGCAGCATTTGACAACAGTTTAAATACTGAGGTACCCCTGTTAAGCTCAAGAACTTCACGATGTGAGAAAATCAGCATTTTGCATAAGCTTACTCTTGGAATTATTTCAGTGTTTGTTTGACAGCTTTTATTAGCATCATCTTCTCTAGCAAGGAGAGAAGAGGAGGTTTATTTGACTTCAGCAGCATCTTTTATTCTGGAGTGTCACTCGGTACAGGGGGATAAGACTAGAGATAAAAAGTAAGATAACTTCTTACATGATGCAATTTTATACTGCCTCAGAAAATCCTCTTTAATCCTTATAGTCACACTGAAACTCAGCAGGTCTGTTCTATGAAAGAGCTGCAGTCTTAGATGGGTTGTTCTGAAGTTATACTTGAAGGATTAGTAGATTGAGATGATACCTTGTCTTCACACCTGAGAAGCACATATAGTATGTATATAGTAGTAAAAGAAAGCCTGTATTGTAGTTTGGGCAACTGTTTATGAATACATCTTCATCACAGACTTTAAGAGACAAAATGCCTTATCAGTGTATGTACAGCTTAGTGAATATTTTTTAAACACCACATGAGATAAGCTGTTATTATCCCCATCATGTTCTTAGAATACTAAACATCCCACAGCTGATCTGTCAGACTGAATAACTCCAGATCACCTGAAAAATTTGTCAAGCACGCTCATCCTAGACATCCTAAGTGCTCAAGCTCAGTCAATCTAAGGAGGAGTGGGGAAAAAGAAAAGACATATGCCTGGTATTTCCCAGTTCCACAGACCTATGCACACATTTTTGGTTTTATACTGCTTTTGAGAACACATCTGCACTTTTGAAAGAACCATCTATTCTTAAAGACTAGCAGCACACATCATCTGTGAGAAAAGTAAAAGGGAGTACCAAAGTTTTTTATTAGCAGATGTTCAAAGTTAACACCCTCTGCCAGAAAGACGCAAATCAGACTGTCACTGCTAAGAATCCCAGGCTCCAGAGCAGAGTTTACACGTGACCACAGAACCAGCAATACACAGTTTACTGCACTCTTCAAGCCCAGACCAAATCCTCAGCCTTCTCTAGAAGCACAGGCAACTCTTACATCTAGATTAATGAAGTCCTTCCATCTGTGAAAGGGGAGCAAGCATAGAGGTTTCAAGCCAGCTAAGCTGTAAAGCCAAGCTCTGTGAGGACACTGAATAATGCAAGAGAACAGGGGTCAATACTTTTTCTTCCTTTAACATTGGGCCTGTGAAGGTGGCTTGTCACCGACAGACAATCCAGGAAATCTTCAGAACAAAACCTGCATAATCTTTCTGTAGAGGAAGATTAGTCACATATCAAGTTTATTTCAAACACTGAAGAATTTGTTGTTTCCTCTAGATTTCATATGCAATAATTCTTTGCAACATTTTAAAACCCCACCAAAACAAAACAACCCAAAAAAGCCAACAAATAAAGAACTACACATTATCCTGTGGAATTTTCAAAACAACTACTGAAAATTGAATAGTTACTCTACGACCAAAAACCAGACTTAGCTACTTTTTCTCTCAACCTGTCCAGCAGAAGCATACGATCACCACCTCTGAGATCCAAATTTAGGGCTTTCTACCCATTTCAAACGGCCGTGAAAAGCTAAGGAATTTAACATCAAGAGACAGAAGTTCCCATTTACTGAACTGAAAGCAGAAACAATGCCAACAAACCCCAAAAAGCCTCAAAGTATAGTTCAAAGGTTAGGGTGCAACCTTAAGAGTTAGACCCAGATTTCAGAAGTGAAGGAGAGCAGGGAGGGGTGTACACCTCTGAAAGCAAAGTAAACTCATTTTGCTCAGGTAGGTAGTGATCCACAGCATTGACACAGCTTGTGCTTATCCGCTGTCCCACAGCCACGAGCGCTGAACACTCAGTTATTGCAGCGCTATGTTCCTAAGCCTCGAATTCTTGATGGCTGCTCCCTGCTTCTGGCTCTCCTATAACTGGCGGCAGGAAGGACAACTGGCAGGAAGGATAACTACAAAAACAACGGCATTCCTAATCTCTTTATCTTAGCCGTACGCGGAATCTGCGCTGGCAATTACCTGTATCCTTAACCGCAGAGCTCGTGATGCACTAGAGCGAGACTCGGTGTTTCCCCCACCCCTCCACGCCCGTATTGTTTGATACTGTTTCACCTCGCGCGGCTTCGCTTGCAACACTCTCCAACTCCTTCCCCTGCAACCCAAAACCCACGGCAAACAAGCGTGAGGTGGCACTGCCACAAATCCAGCGGGAGGGGAAGGAAAAACGCAAACGAGGGCAGCGCTTCCCGCCGGCGGTTACAGAGCGGAGAGGCGCCGGTGTGCAGCAGCCCAGAGCCGGAATCTGCGCTCGGGGTCCCCGCACCGGGGTCCCCGCGCCGGGCCCGCGGCAGCCCCCGCCCCACGGAGAGCGCCTGGCACCCACCTGCACGGCGGGGAAGGCGCCCTTCAGCAGGTAGAACATCCTGCGGTTCGAGAGGAGATCGCCGGTGGTCAGCTGCTCCTCGGCCCCCTCCCGAGTCTTCCCCTTCGCCTTGGCGTTGAGGACGTTCCCCTCGCGGACCCGCTTCACCTCCTCCCCGCCCCTGACGGCGGCCAGCACGGACACGGCCAGCAGCTCCCGCAGGTCCACGGCGCCGCCGGGCGCGGAGCCGTGGGGCGTCTCGGGCCCGCCGGCCGCCGGCTCGCTCAGCATGAAGAAGGCGAAGCGGCCGGCCAGGAAGCCGGAGTAGAGGTGGTAGAGGACGCCCAGCCCCAGCAGGCAGAACACGGCCATGCCGAGCGGCGAGAGGCGGATGCCCATGGGGGCCATGGCCGCGGGGCGGGAGGGCAGCGAGGCCGGGCAGTCACCACAATCCCATGGCACGGCCGGGGCGTACCGCTCCCGCTGCTGCGGCGGCGCCGGGCCGGCTCCACGCTCGCAGCCGAGGCAGCGCCGTCTGTATCCGGGTCAGGCGGAGGCGGAGCCCGCCGCTCGCACTGAGCATGTCCTGCTGCCCATGGCCGCGGCGTTCGCTGGCCCTGCCGTGTCCGGCAGGAGCCGGAGGGTGCCCCGCTACCTGCCGTCCACATCCATTGCAGCACACACCGTCCATCGCCCGCTGGTTCTCCTGAGCTCTGTGGTTTGGGGTGATTTTTTTCCTCATCTCCCTGTAGGCAGCAGGTGCGCCAGCAGCCCGCAGCGGCGGGGCCGAGGGAGCTGCTCCCGCCCGCGGGCAGGAGCCGGAGCCCGAGCCGAAGCCCGCCCAGCACGATGCGAAGGAGTTTTCTGATGGAAATCGCTGTTGGCATAAATTGCCGCTAAATTTCTGAAGATACACTATTAGCGGTGCTGAGCATCACTGCTGGGTATCTCTTGGTTTTGTCATACTGGTTCGGGAAGTTTGGGACTTTCTACCTCCCTGTTCCTCGAAGAATTCCTCTAATTGAGTAAAGTGAAGCAAATCCAACTGTTTCCCTCAGCCAAGTGGTGTGATAAAGGCATACCTGTCTTAATTTATACTTTTTCTTTGCACCTCCGTTGTTTTGGGCGAGTGTGAAACTTCATAGCCAGGATGGACATCTGAGGTGGGAACTGGAAAGATTTCTTTCTGTTCTCATTTCTGATTCTTTTCAGTAGTTTTCAGTAAGTTACAAACAGAAGAACTGTGTTGATTCAGCATTGTTTGAATTAATTACATATTTTTTACTCGAGCAGTGTTCTTGTCTGTTGATACACGGGTTGTAGAAACAGACCTTGGTAGTGAGTGTGGGAAGAAGTAATTACTAGGGGTCATGCATTATAACTGTTTCCTTGGGATGTTCCATTTCATTTTTTTTCAGTGTTAAACTTATATAATCAAGAATGTGAAAACTATGAAGACCAAAATTAAGATCAGCCTTGAAAGCTGAAGTTGCCATATAGTCTCCTCTACATTTCCATTTTAATGGGATCTGCAATTACGTGATTACATGTCCTGTGTCCTGCAGGATCACACCCACTCTGAAGTGCACGTTTATGCAGGGAGTGAAAATTAAAGTATCATAGAATGAGAAAGCATTCCATTTGAAATGGGATTCAAGAGTTGGATTTTACTCCAACTATGCTGAGGTGTGCTATTAGGCAAACTTTATGTGCTATTAGGCAAAAACTAGAACGTCCACATTTTTCAGCTCCTTTTCCTTCCCATTCCTTTTAAGGTACAAGTTGTTGGTTTTACTGGTTTTTTTTTTTCCTCTGCAGTTGCTTCTCTGGCAGAGTGGGAGCTTGAAAAGATACACTGATCATGTTCCTTAATATCGATTCCACAGTTCAGCATTTCACATAATGATTAATGATAGGAAACTATGCAGCAATACAGGGTTCATGTTAGACAGAGTAGACTTGTGTCAATAATGAGCCATGAATGCATGACTTTACAAACATGCATAGTTTTTATATGTACCCTCTTAAAAATACTGGGCAGAACAGCCAACAGCAGTGCTGCCTGATGTTATCAGTAAGAGTTTGTGTGTGTTCAGTAAACAGGAACTGTTTAAACTCCACTGTGGTGGAGGAAACCCAGAAGGAAGAAAACCTGCAACTTTATGAACTAGTTTCTTAACTGAAAGAAAGTTAAATACTAGACTTTTTGTTCCACTGAAGTTTGCAAAGACCTTACAGAGGTGTAGAAAATTAATGGATTTATTACTTGCTACTTACATTTTTATGCCTGCAGTAAACAGACAGAAAATATTAACAGTAATGTAAGCTGTGAAGAGGATGGTGCACAGAGGGCTCCTTATTTCTGTGATACTGTATGTACCATCTGTTCCTGGTTTTAGGAGAGACTGTTCATTACTGAATGCAATCACACAACCAATAGACAATATGCTGGCAGCCTGTTTCTCTGTAGCAGTCTTATTCTGTAATTACCAATATAATTTTAAAAGGTTTCAGTCTGGCATCTTTCATGCTGTTTTCCCAAGATCTGTAAAATTGGGTTCCTCATGTTTATCCAGAGTGCTATCGACTTCACCTGGGCTCCAGAACACCACAGAGATCTTTGCAAAGTGCTCTTGGCAGATGGTATAAAGATAGTTTCGGCAGGGTTTCTTTATTGCTTTAACCTGTAAGATGAGTTTCCAGAGACCATGATGTAGGCATAAAATGAAATCAACTTGGGAAAAAAAAGTATCTGTGTTCATTATTAGCAAATGCAGATTTATTCCTTTACATGAGGTGTGAGGAGAAATTCAAATGGAAATGTTCCTTTTGAAAATGGGGAGCATGCCAGAGCACAGGGAGTTTGGTGTCTCTGACTTTTAGAGTCTGTGGCAAGAATGGATAAACTAGTGAGCTCCCATCCTTGTCCAGGCTAGCAGTTTTGTCAGCAGTACTTTACAGTGCAGTATATTGTCATGGCTGCTTTGCCAGCATTGTTGCTGACTCGTGGAAAAGCAGGCAATGCCCACATCTTCCACAGCTCCAGCCACGCAAGCAGGTTAACAGGGTTTGTCAGCAGCCACAGAAGTGCTGTGTTACTGCAGGTTGTTGTTTCTCTGTTACTGACAGTTTATGAGACCATTCATGGACAACCTTCCTGAGTGCTCAGTTTCTGTGTCTGCAGTTGCAGTGTGTCTGTGGAAAAGATGGGGAGTCCCTCAGGCTCGGAGCTGAGTTTGATCTGCAGTGCATGAGAAAGATCTGTGTCTGTGCTTCTGAGAGGCCAAGAGAGCAGATGGCTGTCGGATGGTACCAAAGTACCTGAGGGGAACCTGCTGTGGAAGTGCCAGCACCAGCTGCAGCCACTACTTTCCCTGTCAGTGCTGGGAAGGTAGTCCATCACAGAGTCCCATACAAGGTCTTTTGTGGTGTGGGGTAGCTTTCCTTTGCGCAGAGCATTTGATTGGTGCAGTGTGTGTGTGTGGGCAGCTACGAATAGTTGTCGTTTGGTTTACACCATCAGGTTCTTCCTCCTTTCTCTCTCTTTTCTTATATTTTCTGTTCTTTCCTGGTTATTTTGTTTGTAATACCACCTCATCCAATCCTGTTTGCAGCAGCAGTGCCAGTTATGGATAGTTCTTTCTTATATTCTCACTGTGAAGAGCTGAGAGCCTCAGGAGGGTTGTGCAGAGACATAGCAAACTTAAGGGTATTGTTAAGGGCTTTATTTGAATTAGTATGTAAAATAACAGCAGAATGTTAAAAAATGTGTGAAGCATGAAGGTGGACCAAACAAGGCACAAAAAGGTGGATGAATATCTCTATTTTAGAGTACATCCCAACTGAAGAGTTCCTAGGTACATATAGTCCAGCTTTTCTCAAAGGTTTCCTCCCCATAGCAGAGTGCTCCTTTGTCATGAATTCTTCCTTTTCCTTTGTGGAGAAGGAATGGCTCCAAATACACCTGAAGGTTTGGCTTCCATTCAGTAGAATCTTGATTGGCTGGAAAGTTGGACAGAGAGAAACTTATTAAATTCAGCAAGGGCAAGTGTAGGGTCCTGCACCTGTGGAGGAATAACCGCAGGACAGGCTGGGGCTGACCTACTGGAGAGCAGCTCTGCAGAGAACTGGGAGTCTTAGTGGATGACAAGCTGACCATGAGCCAGCAGTGCCCTTGCAGCCAGGAGGGCAAATAATGTCCTGGGGTGCATTGGGACAAGTGTGGCCAGCAGGTCGACAGAGGTGATCCTCCCCCTCTACTGGGCCCTAGTGAGGCCACATCTGGAGTACTGTGTTCAGTTCTGGTCTCCAAAGTTCAAGGAAGACAAGGAGCTACTGGAGAGGGTGCAGAGGAGGTCCACAAAGATGATTACGGGTTTGGGGCATCTCTCAGATGAGGAGAGACTTCAGGAGCTGGGACTAGTCTAGAGAGGAGAAGACTGAGAAGGGATCTCATTAATGTATATAAATATCCCAAACGTGGGTGACAAGAGGATGGTGCCAGACTCTTTCCAGTGGTGCGCAGTGACAGGAAGAGGAGCAATGGCCATAAATTAAAACAGACAAAGTTACACCTCAATATGAGGAAGAACTTTTTTACATTGAGAGTGGCAGAGCAATGAAACAGGTTGCCCAGGGAGGTTGTGGAGCCTCCCTCTCTGGAGACATTCGCTCACCTGGACTCGTGCCTGTGTCACCTGCTCTAGGTGACCCTGCCTTGGCAGAGGGGGTGGGACTAGATGTTCTCCAGAGGTCCTTTCCAACCTCAACAAGTGTGTGTTCTGTAAAATATAAATATAGGAAGGTGCTATAATCTGCAGTCCATGTGGGAATTATGTCTGTATTCCCCACTAGGACAGGATCCAGGTCCTGGAGCTTGCAGCAGGTCACACTGCCAGAACTAGAGCTGTCGCGGGCATACATGCTCCCCTGGTATGAGCTGTGTCTTGGTTTTAAAAGACAGGTGTCTGTAAGGAAGGCAGGAACCTCCCTTGGAATGGAAAATACAACCCCCTTCCCTTCAGATTATNCCCAGCAGGGCAGGGAAAACGGGCTTGGGATCCCGGGTGAGGAGGGGTCTCCCTGAGGCACCCCAGCAGATGGTGGAAAGGTGTCTCCTTTCAGTGAGGTAGGGTGTAAAAATAGGGTCCCCTGTGCAAGAGCCGCTCCCAGAGAGAGCAAGCTCCACTCACGGTTGGAGAAAAAACAGCAGAAGGCCTGCGGTGATGGTGAATTCTCTCCACAGCGATGCAGCCTCCTTCCCCTCTGATCGCCAGATCACAAGTGAAGTTAGGGGCCCTGTCCAACCCCCTCTTCCTAGGTAAAAGGGGGCCAGTTGGCCGGGGCTCCTCCCCAGCCAAGTCCTTTGTCTCCCTCAAGTACCTTGGTAATGACTCTCTCTCAGCAATGTACATGTGTGGGGAAAAAAATCTTTCAAAAGAGAAAAAAAAAAAATAAAAAGAGAACTCTTAAAACCCCAACAGAGCTGTGCAAAGCCTGTCTCCTGAATTGCTCCAGGTCAGTTTAGTGTGGATACTGAGATGTTCTGCCAGCAGTGATGCAGCAAAGCTCCTCACTGATTGCCAGGAGAGATTGCTTTGCCCTCCTGCCTACTCACTCTCATGAGTTTCTCAGTGCACTAAGCTGTTTCCAGGGAATGCTGCTTACAGCAAGTCTGGCTCTGTGCCAGGCTTGATTCTGGCTTCATGGCAATGCCAAGATTACAGAACACAATACCTGTGATTCAGGAGAAGGCCTAAGGGAAAACAGAGGAGCCTGATCCAAGAGAAGGCATCCAAGGTGAAAGCAGATGCAAAGTGTAATGGAACAAGAGCTGGCTATGGTGAGACTGGAAAGAAGGAGCTGGGTCCAAGCCTGCATTTGCAGAAGAGCAGCTGCAGCCAGATGCTGTGAGCTCAGGAGTCAAGGAGTGGGAAGGAACCTGAAAGGACCTGTGGGGTGGTCTGGGGAATTCTGATACAGGCACCTTCTGCTTGATCTGATAGAAAAGTGGTTACCCAAAATATTTTGAACAGATTTTAATGGATGCAGGGTTTGTAAGTCAGATTGGCACTTAGCTAACTGCAGATTTTTTAGTGTGCTCCTTCAAGACCTTATGCCGTCTTATGGGTACAGTCAAACCTGGTTTAGGTTAATGGGAAAGAGTGGAATTTAGCTCTTTTTATGAGTTATAGATTTGTTAATAGGCCAGTTAGGTACAAAGCTTAACAGCTATTCTGAAAAAAAATTTGTATCTCCAAGTCTTTAAGAAGTCAAGTGTAGAAATATCTTCTGAATAAATAAGAAATTAAGAAGTTTAGAAGGGAAAAGGCTGAATTTGTATGGAACCCTTAGAGGATCGGAAGAGCGAGCTTATCAGTAAAAGCTTATGTGATACATGAAAAGAGGCTCTGTAGATACAAGCTAAGCTATATGGTATGCAGAAGACTGCAACCAAAGGAAATATGAAGAGGGAGATTTTTTAATATTTGATCTTCGTGCAAAAAGCTTAAGTGCTTGTAACTTTGTTGGTTTTGGATGCTATACAGAGAAATCCTTTTGTTTGAATTGTAAACAGCTTGGGAGTTAAATGTAATTTCACTGGTAACTGAACACCAAGGCTATGGAGACTCTGAACCACAATGCATTTCAGCTTAGGAAATGCCCAGTACTTGTGAGTTGCACTAAAGCTGTACAGAGCAGTCTGAGAGAGTGTTACAAAAGTTAGGGAAAGCAGAAAAATCTGCTGGTGACAGCAAGGAAACTGCTGTGCTGACAATAAAGCAGTGGGGAAGACATCAAACTGCAGGAAGATAAGGGATTTTGTGGCAGCTGTCAAGTACAGCCTACACTTTGATCAAATAAATTACTTAGCTTAGTGTGGAGTAAAGTTTAGGAGTCCAAGATAAAGAGATTATAGTAGATGACCTGATAGTAATTTCTGGTCTTGTATGCAGAAGTTAAAGTATGTAAAGTAAGTAAAAATGCTATTAACTTAGAACAACATCTACATTTATGATACATAGATATCCACTAGCATGAAATACCCATTCCATTTATAAAGGAATTGATGACATCTAGGTACAAGGCAGTGAAAAACTGTATTTCAAAGCTTTGTGGAGAGTCTTCTTTAAAAGTCTATTATATATTGCCTGAGGGGTTTAATTGCTGATGGATTCTAAATGAGCCTTCCAGGAAGGGTTGTGATGATAAGACCATCTCAGCTAGGCAGAAGTTCTTTTTAACACCATGCTGGTTAACAGAGGCACCTCCCAGGGTGGTCACAGATTTTTCTGTCCACCCCAAACAAGCCAGTATATTCTCTTGTTTCCATCATTTCAGGAAGCTGCAGAATTGACACTGAATGCTACCAGTTCCTCAGCAGCTGGGTGGCAATCACAGCTGAAGGGAGTTTTTGCTCCTCTGTTGCCATCCATGACTGCTTATTTCTGACACCTCTTTCCCTAGTTGTACCAGGACAGCTAATCATGGACCTCTTCTGCAAACTGAGCCAGTTGAAGCAGGTTTATGTCCCTGTGTGGTGCTGCCCACCTTTAGCTCTTTAGCTTGGTACAAGCCCAAACCTTCCTGATCTCTCCGCAACATGTCCCCTGCTGTCTTTCCCCCTCCTCCATGCAGACTGGGGAGCTCATCCATCTGAAAACTAACCCAGCAAAGCAAACAGAAAGCATTGGGCATAGCATGCAGGTTCAGTATTAAACTGCTCTTTCAGATGACAAATTTGATTTTTTTCCTGATTGAAGTTGCTGTATCCTAAGGAACTGGATGTCATGTCATGTCATGGGCTGTGAGTGAGAGTCAAGAACTCTTAAAGGCTCCTAAGTGTTGTCCCTGTCCTACATTGTGAAACTGCCTCCTGTGTTTCCTATTGCAGCTCCAGTATAGCTTCACAAAAGAGTGTGAATACCCTCAAGAAAAATGCTTGTCCTCTTTGAATATCTGAGGGTGGTTACCTCAAAAGGAAGTAATAAACTCCAGGTCTTCCCATAGACCATGCATTTGAAGAAGGCAATCTAAAAGTCTAGGGTGGTTCAGTGCTCCTGGCAAAAGCCGTCAAAATTTGCATTGGTGCAGTGCCACCCCACTTGGCATGCCTTTTGTGGTCACTGTCCCTGGAACTGTAGGCTTCATGGTTTTCCGAACCCTAGCCTTTCTTGAAACTCATGGTAATTAGTTGCTTTTGGCTTTTCCCTCTCTGCCACACCCATATCTTGGTTTTTATCTTCTATACTCCCTTAATTGTCACTGGTTCACCTTGTTGTTAATATTAGTAATGCTAGTTTTTGTCTTGTGAAATATTTATAAAATTAGAGAATTGTAAAATCACAGAATCGTCCAGGTTGGAAAAGACCTCTAAGGTCTTTGAGTCTGACCATTAACCCAGCACCGCCATGTTCAGTAAACCATGTCCTCAAGTGCCACATCCACATTTGCTTTAAAGACTTCAGGGGTGGTAATTCCATCAGCTCCCTTGGTAGCCTGGTTCAATGCATGACAACCTTTTGGGGAAGAACTTTTTCCTAATATCCAATCTAAACCTCCCCATGTGCAACTGGAGACTTGTCCTCTTGTCCAATTGCTTGTTACCTGGTAGAAGAGACTGACCCTGAAAGGGCTACGATCTCCTTTCAGGGATTTGCAGAGGGCAAGAAAGGCCTTTTCTCCAGGCTATGCAGTCCCTGTTCTGTCAGCTGCTTCTCATAGAATTTCTGCTCTAGATTCTTCACCAGTTCAGTTGCCCTTCTCTGGACTCACTCCAGTACCTCAATGCCTTTCTTGTAGAGAGGGGCCCAAAACTGAGCACAGGATTCAAGGTATGGCCTCATCAGTGCCGAGTACAGGGGGACAATCACTGCCCTGGTCCTGCTGGCCACACTATTGCTGATACAGGCCAGGATGCCTTTGGCCACCTGGGCACACGCTGGCTCATGTTCAGCCACCTGTTGACCGGCACCCCCAGGTCCTTTTCTGCTGGGTTGCTTTCCAGCCGCTCTGCCCCCAGCCTGTAGTGCTGCATAGTACTCCTCATCCAAATCATCAATAAGGATATTAACCAGGACTGGTCCTCATGTGAGCCCTGGGGAACACCAGTAGTGACCAGCTGGGCCTGGCCATCCAGACAGCTTTTTATCCAGTGAACTGTGCAGCCATCCAAGCCATGAGCAGTCATCTATTCTCCAGGGGAATGCTGTGGGAGACAGTGCCAAAGGCTCAAGGAAGTGCAGGTAGACATCATCCCTAGGCTTTCCGTATTCCACTAAGCAGTTCTCCTTGTCATAGAAGATCAGGTTGGTCAAGCCTTTCACAAACTCGTGGTGGCTGGGCCTGATACCCTGGTTGTCCTGCACGTGCCTCATGGTGGCCCTCAAGGTGGTGGCCCTCAAGATGGTCTGCTCTGTGCCCTTCCCTGGCACCCAGCTCAGGCTGAAAGGCCTGTAGTTTCCCAGATACTCCTTCTGCAATTCTTGTAGATGGGTGTCACATTTGCTAATCTCCAGTCATGTGGGACATCCCCCATTAGCCAGGACTGCTGAAAAATTATTGAAGGAGGTTTGGTGAGCTCTTCCACCAGCTCCCTCAGTACACTTGGGTAGATCCTGTCCAGCCCCATAGACTTTTGTGTGTGTAAGTGGTGTAGCAGGTCACTGGCCATTTCCCCTTGGATTATGGGGGCTTCATTCTGCTCCCTATCTCTGCCTAATGGTTTAGAGGGCTAGGTGCCCTGCGGGTAACTGGTCTTTACTATTAAAGACTGAGGCAAAGAAGGCATTAAGTATCTCAGTCTGTTCCTCGTCCTTTGCCACTATGTTTCCCCTTGCATGGAAAAAAGGATGGAGATACTCCTTAGCCCTCCTTTTGTTGCTGATGTATTTTTAAAAACCATTTTTTTTGCTTTTTGTCATCTTTTACTGACTTAATAGATTTCACTCTAGTTAGGCTTTGGCCTTTCTAATTTTCTCCCTGCATAACTTCGTGATATCATTGTAGTCTTCCTGAGTGGCCTGCCCGTCCTTCAATAGTGATAAAATATGTTTATGTTTTCTAATACAGTCCTGATTAGAATACTTAATTTTCAAAGATGGACTTTTAGTAATAATTTTGTATTACTTTATTTAGAAAAACTAGGATATTACAAGTGAGATTTAAGGACTACCGAGGAAGACATAACTGAAACAATAATTGCTGTTTTGTCCTTTTAGTACTTTTTCTAAATATTAGACTAGGAAGATGAAAAGGAGCAGTGGGAAGAAAGGAGAATGTTAGCAGAAGAATTATGAGTGTAAAGTAGCAGTGTGTTCTGTTCTCAAGTATTTATGGGAAACTTTTTGTCTCTGTAGTTATCATTAGAAGTCGCAACAAACGTTTTACTGAGACATTCCTAAATAACATCCACTCTGTTAAAAATGCCGTCCTTCTGCTTGTATAAAATCATTATGCGTATGTACTAGAATGATGTTCTTTTGGTTTTTACTAGTAGTGTGAAGGCAATGTCTTGACCCCCATTTTTAAAAGAAATCCATGCACTGTCTTCATGTAGCTTCATGTCAGTTAAATATATGTAAACAATGCAGTTCTTGTTTGTCTTTCCTTTGCCTCAGAAAGAGTCAAGCTGTGGACTGCCTTCCTTTGTCATTTTTTGAGCGTGAACACATTGTTCCGTGATAATTTTGAAAATAGTAGGCTAAGGATAGGAGCAGCAGAAAATCAGGATCTCATTCCCCACAGAAGCAAAAAATGTGCTCTTGGATATGAGGCAATGTTCTCATGCTCATAAAAAACCATATTTTTGTATTCAAATGAAATGTTCTGTTAAGCAGAGTAGAACTGCATGCAGCAATTGCATCAGTCAAGTGGATGTTTTTCCCAAGTACTATTAGATGTTAATCATAAAATTGTTCCAAAATAACTATATTTTGTTTGAACATTGCAGACTGGCATTTTATCTTTACATGTAATTAAGATCCGCACAAAATATTCTAGACAAGAAATATGGATTTCTATTATTAATATTCTCCTGAGCAGTAAGAGTAACAGTAATTTTTTAGAGACTAAAATTTGATGCCTTAAACAATTTTTCCTGGTTAGTCAAAGAAAATACTGTTGATTGATACATGTATTTTAACATTCAAGAGCTTGAAAAGTCTATTTAAAATTATTTTTGTCCTCATAAAAATGTATTCCTTATTTTGCTATTGTCCTAGTTATTTTCTGCAATTGGCCCATGTTAATTTGACTTGTACTCCTAAGAATAATTGCAAACTAAATTTTGCCAGTTTTCTCTTAATGACAGTGTTTCTGTGGAATAAAATGAAAGTCTTCCAAGACACTTAGAGAGCCTCAAACACATTTAATTCAATACAGTAAGGATTTTCCTTCCAAATCCCACCTCTTTCTTCCTGTTTTTCTGCAAGTGAATGAGCAAGACCCTTTTTTGAAAGTAAAAATCTTTGTATGAACACCTCTGTTAAAACTCTGCATCTTATGCTAAACCTTTCTTCAGGGTGAAGTCTGAAGTCTCAGGATGACCATGAACACATTTCATTCAGAATTCCTATTTTAAAATGCTGCCAGTTCACTATGAAGGCCTCTTGTGATTGCTCTTCAATCACAGTGTGCAAATGTTGAGTTTTGAAGCAAATTAACAGCCAGGGAGGCATGAAATGTGTGTTGTAGTTTCAGAAGGAGAGAGACTAGTTTTCATGAAGCTGATGTGTCTCACATTCCCGTACAAGTTTGCTGTGGTCAGTTAGCACATACTGGGCAGGTCTCCAAACAGCCAGATTCTTGCATTAACATCAGAGACAAGTAGTGTTGTTGAAGTTCACACAAAAGTGTTAGGGTGTGCTAGAACTGAGTACAACCAAATATATGGATCCAAGCTCTAAGATGTAGCTGGAAAATCTGAACAAGAAGAGAGGGAGACAGATGGACACTGCTGTTCAGATATTAGAAGTGCATTATGCACCATATTCATGCTTGAAAATAACCTATCAGCCTGGAATCAATACGTGTTTTGGGGAGTTTTTTTGCCTATTGCGTACATTAGGCCAGTGCCACCCACAGATCCTGTTCAGCTTTCTTCCTTACGACTCACAAATAAGGGCTGCAGAACTGGGCTCTCAATGCATACCTTGCAGAATAACCTTGAACATTTGGATACTGATGACAAAGAGTTAGGGAAAAAACTATTTTTTAAAGCAGGACCCTAAAGGAATAATTAGTTAAAATAGGTCACGTTATTCTTTCATTTAATTTTATCAGTGCCTTTCCACACTGTAAAGGAGAACCTTAAAGAATGAGCCAGCAGTATCGGAAGGAAATGTAGTCTGTGCTTGGTTTCTAATCTTTGCTTAAGCACAAAATATTTGGAGATATATGTATATGAATGCTGTCTTCCAAAGTATTCAAAGAGTACCTTGCTGAACATGACTGCGGTTCTACTGCTGTTAAGATATAATCTTCCACAGAACTTATGTCTCTTCCTCTGTAATCTAAGTAAGGTATCATTTCCAGAAACTTTTAATTTCTTGCTGACCCATTTTAAGATATTTCAAGAAATCGCAGGTTACTTTATTATTGTTGGTCCCTAATTTCAGGACATTAAAACTCTTAGGTTGCAAACTTAACTTAGTCTGCCAAAGTACTTGTGTTACTGGTGCTGTATTTCTGGTATAATGGTTGCTGTCCCTATCCCAGCAACATTATTCAGACCCTTTCTGGGCTGATTGCTCCCAGAGCTGTTGCTTTGTAGTGCACAGCACTAAATAAACTGACATTCCATACCCCAAAAGGCAAATAGAAGTTTAAACTGGGATGTCAGCATTGTATTAATTTCCCGGGGAGGAAACAGTAAACTCAGTAGAATCAGACTGTCTGCTGTTGCTAAGATACTGGCATATGAACAAAACTTCATGGTCAAAAAAATAAGGCTAACACATGTGAAAGAATCAGCCCTAGGCACTCGATCTCTTCCCGCAGCAGAAAGCTATCATCCATCAACACAATCACCAGAGGGCTACATACAGTCCTAACAAGCACTTTAACATACTGGTGATGGAGCTCAACAGAGGTGAATTCGTCCAGAAAGTGTTTGAAGCAAATGTTCACATGTAAATTTGTCACACTACATTGCCTGAGCCAAAACTAGTTTAGCTGGTGCTCCAGAGATCTCTCTCACTATGTATGTATATATGTATGTATGTATTACACAGACAGTCACTGATGCTTCCATGTGTTGTGTATTTTAGATTTGTTCCACATGGCAGGCAAGAGATGCTGGAGCAAGTCAGAGTCCAAAGTGCTGACTGAAAAAGCCTTTATCTTGTACCATTCAGAATTCTCCAAGATTCTTAATAATTAAAAGCTTGTAGTTATTAGGCTACAAACAGCACAGTTCATCAAAAAAAGATTCAATAATCCGTGAAGTGAGAAACCCTACTAAGCTGTCTCTGCAATACAAGCAGAGACAATAATGGATCTTGTTCAAGCAAACACATGATTAAACTTGACAGCGCACATTAAACATTTGATGTGGGCAACAGTCAATACTAATAGAAGCTGTTAGTGGAAAGCATCTCGTAGGTGAGGTGGAATGGATGTAAAAAGATGGGTACATTAACAGTCTAGTGCTATGGTGAATTCTAAAACCTTCCACAAGCACCAGAAGGTTTAGCAAAAATAAAAGAATTACTGTGTGTGAATTAGTAGGACTTCAGCAAAGACACTCACTAAAATGACTGAAGAAGTAAACTGTTTTGTTTTCATTTTTTTCGTTACCATAGTTCAATAAATTTGCTTCTTTCCTCATGCAACATATCTAGCCCTGTATTGTTCATGGTGTGTGTAAGAGCTCTATTTGATGGGCAATTGAATTGCCAGAGAAATCCAGTCGTGGAAATAAGTCTGTTGAATAACTGGAGGTCACACCGGAAAATAAATGTAAGAAAAAGAAGATAAAACATTCTAACATTCTTTGAAGGATAGCCTGATAACATTCGGCAAAAGAAGGTCTGTGTTGGTTTGTGGAGGTGGGACAAAAGCTGCTCGAAGCTTCTATGTCCGGCACAGAGCCAATTGCTGAAGGCCCTGACGATGGGCAGGTTACCAGCCCAATTAGACAAGTTGGTAACGCCTCTGTGATGACATATTTAAGAAAGGAAAAACCGTGAGAAGCTTGCTTTCTTCTCCCGAGGAGTGGTGAGGTTGCTACCGGGACCCATCCTGGTGGGGGGCCACTGGGGCCCATCGTGGCTGGGGGCCGCACAGCCAGAGCCCTCCTGAGGCTGGGACAGTGTGGCCAGGGCCCTCCCGGGGCTGGGACCGTGCAGCTGAGGCTGTCCCAAGCCCGGAGCAGCCCATGCGGTGCCAGCAGGGACCACGTGCCCAGCAGCGAGAGACATGGTGAGCAAATCCCCGATGCAGAGCCTGGACAAGATCAACCTCTCAATCACAACTTACAGACACCAGCTTTCTTCCAAGTCAGAGAAGAAGGAAAAGTGAGGACATGTGAGGAAAACCAACATGGCAGCACCGAGGTCAGGGGAAAAAAAGGAAAGGGAGGAGGTGCTCCAAGCGCCGGAGCTGAGATTCTCCTGCGAGCCGTGGTGAGGACTGTAATACAACAAACTGTTCCCCTGTAATTAATGAGGTGCATGGCGGGGAGGTGCAGAGATCCACACGCAGCCCGTGAAGAAGAGTGTAGGATCCATAACAGGGTTCCCCAAGGGACAGACCCCCAGTTCTGTTCCCCTGGCTGGCAGGATACCCTGCCCCCCTCTCCCCTGTGGTCTGGGGCCCCGCCTATGTCCCGCCCCCCTGCCCAGAATTCTGTGCCGGAGCCCGGGAAAAGAAAAATCTGCCCGGGCACAGCTCTCTTCGCATCAGCCCCTCGGATGGAATAAAGCTCTTCTGGAACCTGCACGAAGTCCTCTCTGTTCATACCGCCGGGCAATGTTGGGCCAGCCCGGCTGGTGTCAGGGACACCGGCCGGGACCCCGACAGAAGACTACTCACACTGGAGCGCGCGGATACTGAAAAGCTGTATTCTAGTGAGGAACTCAAACAGAGAGAGTTGACCCTTGCTTTTAGAGAAAAAGACAAGAACCTTCGCTTCCAAACTAGGACAGCTCATCCTTAAAAGACTAAACCCCATGAACTAACATGACCCATGCTAGGCAGTTGTAGGCAGACTGTTTGACCCATGGGAGGGATTCACATTGCAGCAGGTTCGGGCAAGATTGTTGCTTGTGAAATTAAAACCACGCTAGAAAAGTTCACAAAGAACTATCTCCCGTGGAAAGGATCCCACAGCACAGCAGAAAAAACTCTTTTCCTTAAACATACTGAAGAAAGACTTTTAAGAAGTGAAATACTGACCAAAACCCCCATGTTTTGTTTCCTTGCGTGGTCGGTGGAAAGAGGGAGGGAGTGGGGAAGAAAGGTGTTCTGAAGGTTTGCTTTGGTTCTCATTACCCTTTTTACTTTTAATTCTGTCAATAATAAATCTTCTTTTTACTGTTTAAGTTTTGAGCCTGTTTTGCCTTAAAGTTTTTTTTTTCAATAATCCTTATCTCAACTCTTGAAAATTAAATTTTTAATTCCCCCTCCTCTGCTCAGCTATAGCAGAGGAAAATAAGTGAATAGTTTTATGTAGGTGCCTGGCACTTGGCCAACTTCAAACCACGACAAGGTCTGAACAGTCTAGTATTCCATAAATGAACATTGTGTGTTACGTTTGACAAACCTGAAAGACTACTAATAGGGCAAGAGGTAATGGACACAAACTAGAACACACAATATTCCAACTGCACACAAGAAAACAATTTTTTTACTATAAGGGTGGTCAAATTCTGCAGAGGTTACCCAAAGAACCCATTGCGTCTCCATCCTTGCATATAGAGTGTATATTTAATGAAATCTGGATGGCAGAATATTGGCATTGAGAGATATCATAAGTTATATCCATGAGGGGACATTATTTTTTCTCTTTTGTTATTGATGATAATTCTAACTGTTGAAGTAACATTGAAATTCAGATGTCTCTCTGCATTTCGCTTGCCGTGGGCACCTTGTAAATTTAGCATTGCTCTAGAATGTTACTTAGGTAATGTTGCCATCTGGACATTTTGGAGAGGCTTACTTCTGAGAAAAGAGTTATTCACTCCTGAGAAAACAATTCTTATTTGTGGAGGCTCAGCTCAGCACCTCTGCTGAGATGAAGGAGGCTCCTAGGTCAGTAGCTGATGTCTCAAAGCTGTAAATGCAGGCTGCAGAATCAAGCATATCCCAGAGCACTCACTATGCTCAGTCCTGTCTACAAACTTTTGTTATTTAAAGTTTTTTGTTTTTTTTTTTTTTTAAGATGTTAATGGAATTATGTGATCCCAGGGTTGATGGTCAAGCCTTAATCCAGCCTTCTGGAAGTCTCTTTTGAATGGAGTTGTCCTGATGGCTTCCCTGACTGGTTGTTCAGCCACATTAAAATCATCTATTTAGGCCTGCATTTTAAATCATGCTTTGCATGCTGTTCAGCTCCTTGGAGTCCCTAGGTTTCTCCTGTTTTCAGGATAAATATGAGGGGATGGTAGTAACATTTTTATTATGCACTTTTTAATGGTTATTTAAAATTAAATAATGTTTATGTTCCAAATTATCCTGGCAAATATCTGGAATAATTTATTTGGGGCTAATGAAATTAAAGTAATGGAAAACAAAATGTAAGTGATATTAGAATCTAACACAGGAAGTATTTAGAAAATATATAGAAATATTGGAATAATTAATCACAATAAAAAGGAATCAAGTGTTAATTTTCTTTCACTGTTACTAAAATGATATTTAAATCAACATTAGCTAAAGTTAGAAAAATAACCCCATTCTGGATGAGTGGTTGCATTGCTTGCGAGCTGCTTCAGAGGAAGCCATTATAAATACATTCATTTGAAAGTGACTTGTTTCCACATTCTAGTTCCATCTTCCTCTTTCAATTGCGTTAGTTAAAATTCTCCATAAAATTAAAATGTGGTGTTAAAGTAAGGACTTGCAATGCTTGCTAAAATATATTTTATTCCCTATTACGCTGCCTTAAACCTAGAATAATTATAGCAATGAAATTACTTGAGATTTATGCCCCCTTCAGTCAGAGCACACTGAGTTTAGAAAATGTGATTTTGATGTCATATAAAACTTTCTCATTCGTATTAAGAGATGCTGATATGTCTCATGCAGACAAAACCTAACTCTGGCAGACTATGCTGTTACAGAAAGTCATTTCTGTTTTATGTGTTTTTGAGACTTAGCACAGTCTTGTTGAAATACTTGCTACTTAGAGACTCTCAAACTGCTGTAATTCTTGGTCTGTGTGGTTCAGCCAAGTCTCTAATTTTTGTCTTTCCAAAGCAGCTGGGAAGCAGATCATTAGATCATGTGCCAAGAGGAAGTTGTTTGGGACAGGGCTCTGCCAGCACTGCCACTAATAGCAGATGAAAATTGCAGTTGGAGAGCTGAAGGATAAGAAAAGCACACACAAGAGCACAGTGGCATCTGGGTAGATATTATAAAGAGAATGGGAAGAACTGGACTTAAAGTTGCTGTTGGGTTATGCTGCTTGGAAGCATCAAAACTGATTGCAGCTGTAAGGAGTGATTTTCTTCGGTACTTTTCACACATCTCCCAAATTGCCCAGCATTAATCCATGGGCCATCATTGCTTTGTAGGAATGGAAGACTGTTTCAGAGACAAATGGCACTTATTTTCTTTATTCTAGTGCCAAGCATTTTGGGCACAGCAAGAGACAGGACTGAGAGCTTCATATATTACCAGGGAAATTAAGCATATACATTTTATAACAGGCAAGAATCTTGCACTCAGTTTGCTAGGAAATGTGGCTGTGGATTTTTTTAAAAATACAGGAACATGCCTATATTCACCCTGAAGCCTCATTTCAAGCACCTCCTGATTCATCTTAGATTTTGAGGAGCTGTACGAAACCCATGTACATTTTTCAAGTTGAGACAGCTTGTGTGGGATTCATCTCACCTACCTTTGTAAATCCCAGTAATTAGGCTCTATCATAGTCACTGGAAGCAGAGTAAAACCACTGGATTGCATTTATCTCCTCATAAAATAAAGTGAATTGTTCTCTCGAGCAAATTGTTTTTCTCTACTGAGCAGACAGGCAACAGAGGACAAGCTAGCTCTTACATAGCTAATGTCAGTTGAAAAGTACTCTGATCACATTATACCATATCCGTAAGGAAAAATATACCCACCCACCGCCTCAGTATCTTTCCTTCACAATATTAAGCACAAAGTATTTAAACTGTGGGGAATCCTGCATCAGCCAGAACTTTGAGGTAAAGCTGCACCACTTCTTTTATGAAGGAGCTGGCCAAAGGATTCTTAGCCTCCACTGGCTGAATTTTAGGATACAGAGTCTAAACTAGAGCAAACGCCCTCCCATCTGCTTGATGAAGCATTCTAAGTGTGAAGATATAAAAATAAATTTTCCCTTCCTCAGTAGATTTTTGCAGATGGGGTCCATTTCCTTTGGTTTTGCTTTCTCTTTTGTACGTGTCTAACCCCCAAAGAAAGGGTAAAATTAAACTAAACTCAGGCTAATTTGGGCTACCATGACTGGAAACCCTGGAGGCCCTTTCTCCCATGACACCCATAGAAGTCCCTGCTGAAGTGCCAGCCCCTGGCCATGCCCCTGACCCCGGCCTCCCCTCTTGCTGCCTTTCTTGCAGCTGACCTGCTCCCCCTGCCCACCAGCTGTGCCTGCTGGCTGCCCCCGCAGCCCGAGGCAGAGACAGCACAGCAGCAAACAAGCGTCGTTCACATCCCAGATGAGAATAAGAGAATGAGATTTCTTGAGAGAGCTAGCACACATACCTGAGAATATTTTACTATCAATTATGTTTACTTACATGCTATCTATCAGATGTTTCTGACTTATGTCTAGTGGCCTGGCGTGTTTGGTAGCTGTGGAAAATGATAACATTATTTATACTGGCTTCACTGTAATATCTTAGTTCCTGAGTTCAGTGGAGAAACCAAGGCCACAAGGATTTTCCTCACAAAGTCTGTCCAGATTAAAAACAGAATACTCAGTCAAAATGGTGTAGCAAACTTATTTATTTGTTTTTTAGCTGCTTGATGTGTGATTAAAGAGCACATATGAATCCTTTGTATCTATGGCCTTTGAAATGTGAATACTTCTTTTATTCTTTCTCAGATCAATATTTTCCTTGCTTGAAGACAGGAAGAACCTGCATAGATAAAGTTCATGCAAAGGAAATTAAAGAAACTGAGTTTGAGATTGCTGTAAAGTCATGTTGTCCTCATTATTCACAGTTTACATTTTCTGTCCTCCTGTATGTGAAACCTCTATCTCCCTGCAGAGGGAGTTCATAGTGTGAAAACAGCGAGCTCATGTTTAACGATTGAAAAAAGAATTGTCAGTAAATAGAACTCGAAGAGTCATGAACAGATATTTGAGCATTTAACTGTTAGTACAATTCCTTTCTATGTAAGTATGTATATAAACATATACTTCTGTCTATATGACCTTGTGCCTGAGATCACAAGTAACCTCTCACAGCATGCAGTTATTAAATAACTTTTAACTCATAGAATCAGTCATAGAATCAATCATAGACTCAATTATAGAATCATAGAATGGACTTTCAAGATCATCCAGTTCCACCTCCCCTTCCATGGGCAGGGACACTTTCCACTAGACCAGAGTCTCTCAGAGCCCCATCCAACCTGGCCTTGAACACTTCCAGGTTTGGGGCATCCACAACTTCTCTGGGCAACCTATTCTAGTGTCTCACCACTCTCACAGTAAAGAATCTCGTCCTAACATCTAATCTAAACCTCCACTCTTTCAGTTTAAAGGTGTTGTTTTTTTTCTTTAGTAGAGAAACCTTTATTTGCAATTTTAATGCACATTGTTCTATTCCAACAATGAAACTATTGAAGAGAGTAATGGGTGGATCAAGGCATTTTATATGCTCAAATACCTGTACAGAAAGTAACTTGACACTTAGGAGCAAATGCAGTAGAAAACACTAGGACAGTCTTTTCCCAGGACTTCCACTTTCCACTATGGCAGACATTTTGATCTTCTTGTGAAACCTGACAGAGTTTCTGAATGATTCCCAGTGTTCTTCCTAAAGAAGATCATGGACTTTGGGCTGCTTTGTCTTGCATGATTGTGTCTTTAACATATTTCTGAACTGGTTTGTTCTTGGAGGACATGGTCACCACTAGCTTGAAGAGGCTGCACTGCCACACACTGCGTACAGCCAGTTTGTGGATGAAGTCTCTGATTTCACTTAGTGCCTTATCCATGCAGCTGGAACTCATGCTGACAGTCCATGATGGAGTCCCAGTGGTTTTGGCAGAGGAGAAATGGAGGCCCAGCTGCTTCCATCAGGTCAAGAATAAATTGGAGTAAACACCAGCAATCTCAATACAGTTGACAGTATATCAACTTGCAAATTGGAGATGGAGAAAAAAAAAGGGAATAAAAATTGGTGGGAAAGTCCCATAACCTCAACTCATGCTGTGTCTTCCTGAATGCAAAAGTCATCATCAGTTTCCTCCTGAAAATAAGGACCCAAACTAGCAGGTTTAGACATACGTATGTATATCTGGCTAGGAGGTTCTGAAAAATTTCCCCCAAAGCTTGGCTGAAACCTGCCAAAAATTTTTCTGACCACAAGAAAAACATAAACAAACAAAACCAAGTTTTAAGTGAAGCAGGTACTACAAATAAAAGTGCTAATTGACTCCCAAATCTGATAAACAGATGGATGGGAACTTTTCAATAAGTCTTCCGGTGAGAATAGGCTCAGGCAACCCACCAGGGTCATACCTTCTCCTTGGACTGCATTGGCCCCAACTGTGCAGTAACACATGGCAGGGAAGAGGCATAAGGCCTCAGGCCTCCTTACAGGATGAGAATGAAAGCAATAAAACATGGAGCCAAACACACATTGCATTTGCAAGATAGGAAGATAAGGGAAGAGTCTCATTTTCAACACCATCCAGCAGATTGACTTCCTCCCTGGGTAATGGGGGCAACACAGGTCTCAGCTCTTTACCAGAAAACCTGGGAGGATGCGGAGCAGCATCTTGCTTCTCAGTTTTAGGCAGTTACTTGATCACTGTTTAATCATCTGAGGTGGTTGCCAAATTCCCTTTGAGGGACTAAATTAGGGATTATTTAGGGAGTTTTCTCCGTGGGTATAGCTTTTATGAAAGCAACATCCATGACTAATTACAAAGTAATAAAAGCTGGAAACTGGAATTTATGAAAAAGCTGAAAAAAATCGTCTTTCAGTATTTCTTTTGACACAGTAAGTCCTGGGTAAGCAAATGTAAAATGAGCTTATGTCATCCTGAATATAAGCGTTTAATGCATTGATGCTGATTATCATGTATTCTTTTGCCCCAAGCTTTCCTGTTTGCACAGCATTTTTGCAGAAAGCCCCTGTACATGTTTGTTAGCTGGGCAGTGCTGAGAGCTGCAGGCGGAGAATCAGCCTGAGATAGAGCTCTTCTCTGATGAATGGACTTTTGTAAGCATCTGCTTTCTGCATTGATGTCCCACAGAATGTCAAGGCAAGGTGACACAACAGCTTTGCTTTTGCCTTTGAGCTTGTGTCCGGGACCCAGTATGTGTGAATATCACCTGGACTGAACAGGTCGACATTTCTGCTCTTGAGGCAAAGTGGAAGTCTTGCTGTAAAGAAATATCAGAGCTGTTTTGGAGACACAGAGATTAATAGCAATATTACTGCCATTTCTGCTGCTGTCTAGAAAATAACATCTAATGACCCCTCCATGATGACATCCATCTCAGTTTGTATGCAGAGTAGTCCAAAACTGGTTTGATTATTTAAAGAGAAAACAGATGTGAAGAGGGAGGCTGAAAGCAGTTGGCACTTGAAATGGGGAGGGAGCCCATGGACACTGCACTGCTGTATCAGCATTGAGCACTGGGGACATGGGGCTCAGCCTTATGGGGCTACCAAGAGTTTGCTCAGGGCTTTATTCATCATTGCTCAGGGCTTTAGCAGGTTTCAGTCTGGGTTTCACTCTTAGTGCTTCCTATGTTAATTAGCTTAAAGCTATCTCTGCTACCTTAACAAAGGCTCCATCTGCTTGAAGCAACTGCAATGTCAATCAATCTGGAATGGGTGTACAGGGCTTGGAGAGCAGATAAGGCTGAGCCTGACCAAGAAAATTGAGACTAAGATGGGAAGACTAAAAGTGGGGCCAGGAACGGATGAGATAAGAAATCTGATGCAGAGGAGAACAGACCAAAATGAGCAGTGAAGAGATGCTTTCTGCCTTGGTGTGATGCAGTAAATATGCTATGCATGCTGAGCAATGCAGAAAGCATGAAGTAATTCCTCTGTCAGTGATCATTGCTCATCCGAGGCACAGAGTGCACTCCTGCCCTGTGAAAAGAACTGTATGTGAGCATGTAATGAGAGACAATGTCGTTAAAAGTGCACAGAAAGAGGCTTCATGGAAGCTGCACAGGGAATATTAATCAGCCTTTCTTGACTTTGAAGCAGAGTTGCCATCCACTCTATTCATTCTCATATGGTTTTCTGTCCATTATAAGCTCCTGTAGATTTTTTCAAGTGAAAATATGCTGTATGTTTTTGGATGTAAGTGAAAAAACCTGTGTCAGGAAGGATTTCTACACCTTCCATATCACAGCATGGGAAAATAGCTGTACAAGTTTTTTGTGTAATTTTTTCCTGGCAGTGTTCCATATTGGTACCCGCTAGAGGCAGAAAGTCAGAAAAAGTGGCTTATTGAATGGTAATAATATAAGGAAATTTGCTTGGTGAATAAAAGCCTAATTGCCTAGAAGTTGAAACTTTTTTCCTCTAATGGCTTTTTTGTAGGCTTTTTGGGTGGAAGGAGGTGAATTCTTTATCTTTTCACCTCCTAAAACATATATTGTAGTAGACAGGATAACATCTGCCTTTCTTGTACAACTTTTTTTGCTTAGCATGTTGAATTAAATCTGCTGATCAATAACTCACTGAGTTTGATAGATACATTTGATTTTTATCCTTTGGCTGAGGTGCTAAATGCAAACTCCTTTTACTGATATAAGCACAATCAGTGCAGATAATCTTCTATCTGCTCTCTGATAGCTTATGCTATCTGCTCTTAATCTGTGTGAGAGTAAAGCCTGATCTAATACTACACATAACATCAGCAGTATGAAGAGATGTGGCATTTAAATGAAAAATGAGGCTATTTGAATGCTTTTGAATAGCTTGTATAAAAGTGCAGTATACATAATAAAAAATAGGGAATTTCCCTCTATATTTCTAAAACTTTCATGACAGGCAATGTCATGTAAAACTTCTGCCCTTTATCCCCAAATATTGTCTATGAGAGAATTCAGCTGAATCTGTTGGCATATGGAAGTCAATAAAATATGACATTACAACTCATTATGTTGCTGGTTTGCTTTCTAGAATTTTGTGAAAGACACTACCCAGAAGACCCTCATAGGAAGACAGAATGGAAGATAGGGCAAGGGAGCTTGAACACTGAACATGGTTGTAATACTCAATACCTACATCAAATTGTTATGAGATAACAAAAGTATATTTCATCTTCTTATAAAGTGTCTATGGACTTACTAATTTCAAGTCCTTTCAAGGTCTTGTCTTCCTCAGAAAGACAGGTATCAATAACAACACACACAAAGGCTACTAAGGAACAGAGGACAGAGATACTGCATAGAGACAGCCTCCAATAATCCATTTAAATCCTGTAACTTCCCCCTTTTCTCTGTTTTCCTGGTGATCCTGCCAGCCCTTAAATCCCCATCCTGTTCTCTCATGGCTTCCCAGACCAAAGTCCCAGCAGTCTCTATATCACTTTTCTTCTAAGATTTCTTGAAAGCTAATTTCTTCTGTGATACCTGCTAAGCAATCAACATCTGGGCTGCTGCTGGTGGTTTCTGGAGTGTAGAGGCATGGTCATCTTGGTTTGTAGCTCTGCAAAAGAAGTTTCTATCTGAAGAAGGATTTTCGGGTAATTCTAGGAGGACAATGATAAGAAGGCCTTGTGTTCCCTGAAATTACCTTGATGCCTAAGAAAAACAAAATTAAACAAAGTATTTCAGAATGAAATAAAAGTGGGGAAAATGCAAAATGACAAACTGGCACATTTTAACTTGCTTTGAACTTGTATTTCAGTTCTAGGGAGGCCAAGCCAATCTGATAAACTCAAAATAAAACTGTTCGAAATAGTCTTTCCATATACTTTCCAGTGGGAATAGTGCTCTGTGGAAAATTTGAGTCAGCTGGAGTTCATTGGTGCATTTTCTGTTATCCATCATTTATCTTGTGATTCCATTGTTATCTCTTTGAAGCAGAGCTCTCTATACATGGTTAGATAGCAGACAGAAAGATGGGGTATTGTTCTCTTACTGGGGCTTATGTGCCTACCTAAAAAGAAACAAAGGACCAGGATTTCCAACCCAGAGTTAGAAATGCCCTATTTCAGGTCCTAATTTTTACACTGTGTTCAGTTTCACTTGCTGAGGCACTACAATTTCTCATGCTGCATTACTGAATTTGTCATCGCTCCCAGCCAGTCCCAAGTGAGAGGCAACAGTTCTTCCTCCCAGCCGCTCACTGCGTAAATTTCCAAGCATCCAAAAACAATCTCTGGTCACAAGAGTTTTGCACCTATGCCACCAGGGGAAGCAAGAAGCCAAGAAACAAACAAGAGTACAAAACAGCATGGACAATGATCACTTTAGCAAGGTTTGTCCAAAGGCACTCAATTTACTTCTTATTACAGCAGCAATTTTTTCCTTCTCATATATTAATTATCAGACTTGCTCCTACCTCCTCTTGTTTGCCTGATTATTCTGATCCTGTGAGTCTCCTTGCCCATCTGACTTGCTCCTACCTCCTCTTGTTTGCCTGATTATTCTGATCCTGTGAGTCTCCTTGCCCATCTGGAGGTGGATTCTGGAGTCCCAGTTACCCTTCACTTTGTGTAGTCATTTACAATCATGACACGTGTCCCTGAGCTCTGCTCGCCATAACGTGGTACAAACGCAGTAGACAAGGGTGGATTGCATTTCACATCCTTTACATTAGAGAGGTTTTTG
>VZTH01007051.1:103573-121078 GCA_013397815.1 Aleadryas rufinucha | reverse complement strand
AAAAAAAAAAAAAAAATTACCTACTGTGCCATACTGTCGTTCTCACTCCTCTTTGAATGCAAACATCCAGAATAGGTGTCGAACTGATTCAGCAAAGCACTTTAGTATATGTCTAATGTTATCCTGTGAATAATCCAAGGGCTCCTGATAGGATAAAAGGCATTGCTGAGCTGAGGCAGAAATATCTGATAGGAAAAGCTTATCCTGGAAAAGAATCAGAAGAGAAACTCTATCGGTTATATTCCTTCAGGCCTTTAAAATATTTCAAAGGGATGAGTATAGACTTTCTGATGGGGTTTTGGTGGCTAAAAATGCAGTTATGCAGATCACAGCTTGTTGGGGCAGGGAGAATTAATTCATGCACTTGAACATGTGCTCGTCCACTGTTTTCTTTGTGAAGTTGAATTACAGACAACAAGAATGCGCTTTGTTGTTCTTTAATAATAAATAACAGCACAGCAGTTTTGATCTTCAAAGCATTTCTCAGACCTTAATTAATCTTCATAATAGTCCTGTGAGAGACTTAAAAATACTCCCTACCCTTTTGGACAAGGAGCTCCTTAGCATGAAGATGTTGGAGGGTTTGCTCTGGGCCACATTGTCAGGGCCAGCTGGGACAGTTGCTCAGAGATTCATGGCACTGGGAGCTTTGGCTGCTTCTGGAGGCTATATTGCTTTTCTCATTTATGTGTTAAAATTTCAGAAAAATTTGAATACATAAAGAACTGCAGTTCTAAATTATTTTGGATTTCCAACTGAGTGTTAACTTATGCATATGCATGTTGGAATTTCCCTGTTGAATATTCCTGTAGGCAGAAAGTGCCGAAGGTGTGTGTGTTTGCTGCTGTGTGGGAGCAGGTATGGAAAACTGCACTTCAGAAAGCCTGGGTCGCAACTTCAGTGTGACAGGGTGGAAAATGAAAGTATGTAAGGCTTTAGAGTGTGTCGGACACATCATATAGACATAGAAAGTGTTTCTCAGTCTACCTTCCTTAATCTTCCTAATTATTTGTGTTTAAAATAAGGAGAAAAATAAGAATTAATGTGGATGTTGATTTTCAAGGTTTTTCCAAGGTAATTGCTGATTGGAGTTTTAGAACAGATTTAGTACATTGCCTACATTTGAAGAATAAGAATGGCAAAATGAGCTGAGACTGTTCAAGTCACCTGGAGAAACAGTTCAGAAGGAGTTGTAAAGTCTTGAAATAATCCCGTGTGACCAGTGGGATCCAGGTCTGTTACAAGTGCATTTTTCTCACAAACAGTGGGAGGGAGTTCATTGAGAACTGTTTACTGCTGCAGATAAGGAACCCAAAACATGAGCTGTCAGGAGAAAAGCAGAGATGTATCACAGTATTCACATCTGTGTTTGCTTCTGGCATAAAAGACCCAAGGGCAGAATGTTTAATGTTTTGTTTAATAGTAGGTAAACTTAAAATAGCTTTTCAGAAACTGGGATGCTTCAAAATCATGAGTAGCCCCTGATGAGTGTTTTTGTACTGAACTCTGTGAATGCTTTGAGGTTGTAATTTCTTCTGGAGGTTGCACCAATGTGAATGAGGAATGAATGTGGGACTGGCTGGCAAAGCAGAAAGCTGACAACCCGTTAAACAGGTCTGAAGGATTCCTCAGCATGAAGAGCAAAGTCAGCAGAATCCTGGAGCCAAATGCCAGAAAAGGCTGGTGCACTTAACCTGGTGACCTTGTCATCTCGGAGAAACCTGGCAGGATCATGCTCCCAGCGCTCTTTGCGTGAAGGTCTTTCCAGCATCCCCTGCTGGGCCACTTATTTGGCCCATGGGTTCCCAGGAGGAATCTGTGAAGTGTTTAAATGTGTTTTTAAAATTCATTAGAAATGCAATGACTTAGGCTGACTCAAGGGTCCATATGGATACTGCAGTTTGTTTTGAATGCAAGGTGCAAATAAAATGTCCAGATGGAAAAGTTGTGAGAAGTTCCAAGAGTTCTGAACTATCAAGTCTAATCTTATATTCTAAATACTGTTGAGATTTTTATTAGCAAAATTTTGCAAATAAACATGTTTAACTATGTTGTGTTTATGCGTTCTGTTCTCCCACATTTTTGATACATTAGAGCAGCAAATCTTGATTTAACAGAGGGCGGAATATATCCTCGTTAAGGAACTGCAGCCCCATAGCCCATACAATGCATAAGGTGTAAAGTGTTCTCTAGGTCTTCCTTCTCTGACTTTGTTATTTCATTTCTGGAGGCTTCTCAGGTGTTCAGAGTGATAAATTAAACATCAGCAAACAAGTCGGAAAATAATTTGTGTATTTTAGTTTCCTAGGTACTATGACAATAAGGAAAGGTTTTGATTGCTGAATAAACACGTGGTCCTGCACCAGCTGTATCTGATAACTGATAAGTGAAATCCCATGGGATAAGCTTTGGGATAGGCAGAGATCTGCTGCCTTTCTGAAGCACACACTGCAGAAATGCTTCTGGTTAAAAAGGACTGCAATTATTGAACTTGCCTACCTTTCACAAGTTTTTAAAGCTATTTATGCAAATAGTAGCTTCAGTGAGATGACAGTAACACCCAGGAGTTGTTTCTTGTGGGGTTTTCATGCCTCCTTGAACTAATTTCTGGCCCTAATTGTGTGCATACACGTGTAGTGCTCCTGCATCTCCTGAGAAAGGCCTTTTCTTCCCTCCCTGCAAGGCATTCATCATGCTGCACTAGAGCCAGCTTCTGGGAGTGTGGTGACACTCATATCTTCTTAAAATGAAGACAAATCTCATTCCTCATTAGCATTACTGATAGTTTACCTACCCAGTAAGGACTTTTAGAAATGAAGATGGAGATATTTGATGTGTTAATTCATGGGCATGTATAGATGAATTAAAGTATTCACTTCTAAGCCTTCTAATTCTCGCCTGAAATTTTATTAGCACATCACTAGACAAAGTGCTGTATGAGGGGCTAGACAGTGTATGGATGAGATTTGAAAGATCTCACTGTTATATTTAATTTTCCTAAATGACTTCATAAGCAACTTGTTCTCTCCCCAAATGCTGCATATTCTAAATCGGACTAATCTGTGTGGTGTTCAAATCCATACAACAGGCCTTGTAAAACTCAGGGAAGCAGTGCATGGATTTTCTCCACTTGGTTCAGTGGCTCTTGAGCTCAGCAAGTCCAACAAATCAGTAATTCCGAAGAGCTCAGGTTGTTCTTTTTGCTTAAGACAGTGGCAAAAAACCTAATCTTTGTTTCAAGTGGAAGTAGTGTGTGGGTTCAGGGAGCGTGGTCTTAACTCTGCTCGTATCAGGCACTGTTTTTTTGTGGAGTAGATTGACACCTTCCGAGCACTGAACTCCTGCCCTGTATTTGTCTGATGTTTGAAAGGATTAATGCATGGACAGTGTGTGGGTTTTTTGTGTCGCTGCTTGTTCCTGCTTGTGTGGGGAAATACGGACAGTGTGTAGCTCCAGAGAATGGTTTTTGAGAGATGATTTGTGAAGGTTGTTTGCTGACTGACATATGGCGTGGCATACGGTGCTATTTACCACCTCGGAGTCTGAACTTACAGGGAAATGATTTTCTTTTTTAAACATTTAACTCTATTAAGTACTTGTAGACATCTTCCAACATTGCCCCAGCCAAGTCAATTTACACTTTCCTTTTATTCTACTCGTCCCATCTGTTTGTGACTGTTTGTTTTCTTCCTTTTTTTATTCTATAAATAGATTTTAGAGTTTCAAGGGCTGAGGGTCTCAGTAGCATCAAGCACTTGCAAATCTCTCTTAGCTTTTTACCTGCAGCCTCCAAGGTGTCTTGTCTCAAACCTTCCTATGATGTGGAAATGGAAGCTAGGCTAACTGCTGGACTGGAAAAATGCTCTCTAATACAGCCTGGTGTAACATCATCTTTCCAAGTCATCTTAGTTCTCCCCTGGAATACCAAACTTTTGAAACAGTGTTAGTGATGAAGAAATTATGTCAAGAGGTACCGTTTTTTTGTTAAAAATCTGGTTTGTAGTGGGAGAGGAAAAAAAATAACACGGGACAAATTGTTACCTTAAAACTTGGGCAAATGGAGCTTTGAGATGATGGAGTTTCTGGAAGTGTACATCAATCCTTTTTGTCCTGGTAGGAGATGTTGAAATGAAGAGGCTTCAAAGGGAGAAAAATGCTCTGGGCTTTTCCAGGCACAACTCTTGATTACCATAGCAGTTGCTGTTGGGTTTGCTGTCTTCCAGCTGGGCCTGTGTAGGTATTGCAATGAAGATACTATTTATTTGCTTTTATATTATTGCTTTTTCAACAAATACTTTAAGTTTTTCCCTTTTATATGCAGATGTGCAAATCTTAAGAACATGAACAGAAGTGAAACAAATGCTGAAGTGTAGATTTACATAAAAGAGACATGAAAAAAGGACCTGAAATATACAGGGGGATGGATTGTGTTTTCTGAGCTTGTTTCCATCTCCCTGGCTTATATTAGTGTCATTTCCCTGGCAGAGGCTGCAATTTTACAGAAAGAGAAATTAGCAATGTATACAAACACTTTGAGAATGTTTCCTCTGCTCTGATTCTACTTCTGCCTCCTCCAGTCTCACTGGGAACATTCTGATTGAAGTGTGGGTCTACATCCCCATAAAACACTGTCAGGATCTGTCCCACTTCCCTCTGAGCAATCAGTCACCTTGTGAACATTCCTGTAGAGAGAAAGCAATATATGTTTCTCCTCCCCCATTCCTCGCCTATGCTACTCTGCCTTTTTCTTTTCTTTTCTTTTTTTCCCTGAGTCATAAGGAAATGGTGGTAAAAGCTCTAAGCAATAAACCTGTATAGACTACTACAGCTGCTGCTTAAATGTTAAGGTGGTAGAAAATTTCGAAGTGAAGGTCCAGCCTTCACTAGTTTCCTGTATTTCCACTCTATCCCAGCTATATGGATAGAGAATCTCATTCCAGGAGGCTAAATGTTGGAACTTGTAATATTTTTAATGCAAATGGTAAGCAGCATGTAAAGGAATGGGTTTTTTACTTAGGTTATTTAGTTCTTTGTGGTGTGAGGATCTTTCACACAATAGAGAAAAGTATTCTCTACTTATTTGAAGCTTTGCAAAGATTAAGAGATTCTAAACAGAAAAATCTGTGTGGATTTGTCATTTACAAATTTGTTTCTTCAAACCAGTGTTTATAACATGCAGAAGAGATTAAGGGTGTCAGAACTGCACAATAAGGAGGAGGCAACGTAGGTGTCTAGTCTGATGTTTAAAATACAGAAGACGACTTTTGGAGGCTTTCTTAACTAGATAAAACATCCTTGTGAAAGTGTTTAAATGAGGGCTGGTTTTGCTTACAGAGGCCATACATTTAAATAAGCTTAAAATGTAAACACAACTGCATGCCTTCATGGAGACATAAACCAACACGCCTTACAAGTTCCCCTCCTCTCCCACTGGGACTTGGTGCTATCCTAAGTTTGCCATATGACACCTTTTTGTTGGTAATCAGGAGAACTGTCAATGTTTTGAGGTAATTGTGACTGTGTGTTACCCTGCGTGCTGAATGTTATGTGATTAAAAACCTGGTGCCATAGTAAAACCAGCTGATTGTGGTATCAAAGGGTTCCCTGCCTGAAGGAATATTGCAGTGTCATCAGTCTGGTAGTTTCCTCCTTTTCCTGTCTGGCTGTTCTTTCCAGGATCTTGGAATTCAGTGGAGGTGGAAGATGACACACCAAGTCGGAGACACCTTGTGCTCACAGCTCAGCCATTCCAAAAAGAGGAATAGCACAGGAACAGCCACCTGCCAGTGACCATAAGGGCCACTATCTCAGTGCTGCTGGTGTCGAAGAGACTTCTTTGTGATGTAAATGTCACTGGGACCCTGCTGACCCTCAGCTGGGAGTTCTGCCCACAGCAAGGAGATCATTAAAACACATGGTCCAGGTGTGCTAGTGCCTAAACCTCCACCGCTGGCTTTCTGTAGGGCATGTATGTCCATGAGGAGGGGATTCATCAAGGCTCCAGCCATCTCCAAACCAATGGAGAAGCCAATTTAAGGTGTCAGCAGAAAGGAAATGTGTTTGAGGTTCACCAGACCCAGTTCCAGGTGGTGCTTTCTTGCAAAGCCAAAATTGCTGTGGAGTTTCAGTTCCGATTCCATAGCGTGCGTCACCGGAGCACCAACTGCCTGCCAGTGGCACAGCTGTAACCCAGCTCGATATTGCAGCCTTGAACTCCATCCTGTCTTCTGTTCACTGATGTTCAGTTTTTCAGGATTTATCAGATCTGTGTGTTTTACTAAAGTGTGGCAGAGATGTCTCATTCACTTCCCTCGAGATATTTCTTTGTCAAACTGCAGAATGTGCTGCTTTGCTTCAGCAGAACCTGAACGCTAAATCTGAACATTTTCCTAAGGTTCTGAAAATAAACCTTTTTGAAGGTTAAAAAAAAGGGTTGTCAAATTAACTTCATGTTCTTTTATTTTCAAATAATTTAATTATTTAGCCATGTTATTAGAAACTTTTTAAGTTGCTTTTTTTTCTCTTCTTAGTGTAGAAAGCAGAGATTAAATGGCCATGTTTTGGAAGTGGGGATAAATCTCTCTGAAGTGGCATTAATAAACCTTTCCTCAGCCTTGATGTCCATCCTTTGGAGGAATGTTGACAGAGCAGTAACGTTTGTGCATCCTTTGATGTGTGAGAGTTTGACATCTCAAACTCACCGTTGCTTTAAATAGCCCCAAATACTACTTTGAAGCAAGAGGAGCAGGAAAGGCGAATGACTGACGAGACAAATTTCTTTAATAACTTCACATTTAGCCAAAAGATAAACTGGTTTCTATCTAACATTCCTCATTTATAGCAAGACTGAGATCCATGTTAAGTGTTTCTACAACATGCTCTAAAATTAGCTTCTGAACAAATAAATCACTTGCCTGTGGCTGGTTTGTTTTTTAATCAAGTTACAAATGCAGATTCATGAAGTGCTTTTATTGAAGCAATTTTATTTTATGTTAATTAAAAATATAGGGCTGCTACTTTATGTTGCCTGCTTTTGAGGGTCAGGTCTGCAGTGTAGAATTGAAGCAACTGTTTGGGTTTTGCTTTTTTTTAAATTTCTTGCAGAAATTTCTGAAGCTCTTCTGGTTAACTTTGAGTGGATTTGTGCTGCTGTCCTTTGAAGAACTGAACAGTTTTATTTTCATAGGTGATGAAATGGGAGTGTATATTTTGGGTGCAGAAATCCTGCACATCCCCTGCACAGTTCAAGCCTGGTCTGTACCATGACACCTTTTTACACCTTTAGTGGTGTAAAATCCACTATTTTAAATACAAAATATGTTAAAGAATTCCTGTTACTGAGCAGACACCTATCAAGGTGAGTGGCCTTTAACTTTAAATAGGATTTACCTGTTGAGAGCATCTGTCATCTGAATGTTATCAACAATATTTCTGAATTACAGAATTGTAGGGACAGAGGAGAGGGTTGAATCTTTGAGTAAGTAATTTTTAACTCTGCTATTTTTGACAGCTGAAATGTTATTGACCAAAAACATATTTATGTTTGTTCAGCATGAATGTTTTCCTCTGTAAGAGTCACCATCTGTCTCATTTCTTCTGCATCTGTGGGTATTTTTTGTATTTTCTTTAACTCTGCGTAGACTTATTTTTAGAATCTGTATTAGGTGATTAGTAGTTGTGATTTGTTGCAGGTTTTTTTCTTTTTAAAAAGAAAATAAAATTTCAGTTTATTACTTAATACAATTTTTAACTTTTCCCCCCAGTGGTTTGATACTCCCCCAGTGTATGGTTATGGTATTAAGCCATGAGCCATCAAGTTATTTCAGCTGCAGTGAGAGATTATCATCTTCTCACTGTCTCTTGCTGTCCCCCCAGGCTGGCACATGTTGTCACTCCTTAACCCAATTCTGCCAGAGCTCTCTGGGTTAGAAATACCCCAGACCATGTTGAGAAGTCCAGGGAGTAAGTCCCAGCTACTCCTGTCATGTTGGGCCAGCAGCAGCAGCAGCTTGAGTTCAGTATTAACTTTAATTTCTGTGTGTCTTTCCTGCAGTTGTACTCCTGCTGACTTCAAATGGCTTTGAAATTGTTCAGCATTTAGGAAGAAGCAGCAGCATCTGGTAAAACCAACACTCAACAGCGTAGTGGTTTCAAGGTCTCCCAAATACTGGAATAGAGGTCAGCGTAGGAAAACTTTTAGAGGGAATTCCAGTCCCTGAAGTCTCGGAAAAAAGCACTCCCAAGTGTAAATGGAGATTTGCTAGGAGCAAAAAATCTTTGGTATGTCAAGCAAGATGCTGCAAATAGTGTTATTTATCAATTTATTTATCTATTTAATCTCCCCCCAGGGGATTTCATAGTTATCTGCTTTTTGGAGATAATTTTTAAAAGGATATTTTCACTTTTCATGGGTGTTGATGATTGTTAGTTGTTTCTTTTTAGAATTGTTAAAGCACTTTTCAAAGAATCACGGAATATTCTGACTTGGAAGGGACTCACAAGGATCATGAAGTCCCGCTCTGAAGTGAATGATCCATACAGGGATTGAAGCCACAGCCTTGGCATTATTAATTTTGCACACTGCTTTTAAATGTCTTTTTCTGCTTTGAGAAAAAAGCATTCATTATATGGCTCGTGATGTGAGGTTTGCAGAACTTAGTGGAATGAACATGACGCGGCTTGAAATGATACAGTGGAAAAATATCCCTGGCTGAAGGTAGTTTTAAAACCAAATTAATTAATTTTCTGTGCCTCTGACTGATGTTAATGTGGTGCTGTGGTGGTTTTTCCCCTTTTTGTTACTTCCTTAAAAGCTTTGAGGAGCTTACCAGGTAGCTTGTGGCCCTAGAAAGCACAGTGCCTTCATGTGTAGCTGAAATTTCCTAAGTAAGATCTTGTCAGCTTTAAACAAAGAGAGGGAGAAGGATCAGGCAGGTGTCAACAGTGACAGTTTCAGTCACTGTTTTCATGGCTCCTGTGTAAGTACCAGGAGGACGTGTTGTAGAATATTATTTAGGATGATGGACTTGAGTCAAAGAAGGATATTTTTAATTTGCTGTCTGAAGGAGTCATTTTGTGGCTGTGAGGATGTCTGAGCCAATATGAACCACACCTGAAACCAGCTTGTTTTCCTATTGTAGAGCTGTTGGTGATTCACTTGCATTTTGTGACAGGTTAGTTGCAGCCTTCATTAATGAGTGTTTTGAATCCTTTAACTGAGCTCTTTCACATAATTTGTACATTCAGAAACTTTATAATGCATGGCAGGGATGGGGAACAATGCTTTTCACAGCATTTCAGAAAAAAAAAAAAATAATCGCTGTCATTGAAATTTTGCCTTCAAGACCAACAGGACTTTAGGGCTGTATCTTCCTCACATGGTTTTATTTAACGACTTTTTAATGGTTTGCTCCAGTTTCTTTTCTTTGCTAATAAACCGGTTGGTGTCCAAGTTAAATAATTCGACCATCTTGTTTTTAAAAATCCTTTGCCTGGTTTATCTGCAGTAGAAGAGAATCTGGCCAGCCCAGCCTGTGCTCTGGGCTCAGCCCTTTCCAGCTCTGCGGATGAGCTATGCTGACTTCATGGGAAAGGGAAAGCTTTCAAGTGAGTGGGTTTTGCTCAGCTGCCTTTACAAGCCTTCACACTTCTGGAGGTGCAGAAAGCCAAACATTCAGCAACAATTTGCTTTGTTCCCACTGCTCATCGAAGTTGCAGATGCACTTGATTTAGGACAGTGCTCCAGCACTGCTGAACCATCAGTACAGCCCCGCGGGTTCAAGGGAGTGCATGGATTTAACTTGAAGCGTATGCTGAGCTGAAATGGGATGTAAACCAGGATATTAGTGGATTTTGTCAATTCTACCCCATTGCTCTGTACTTTTAGGAGTAAAAGGCCATTTTCCCCATGCCTGTTTATTCTTCTTTGTTACCTTTTAAGATTTAGATTTTTTTTTTTTTTTCCTGAATAGGAAACTTCGTAGTTCTTCCCCATTTCTGTAGTCGAACTATGTAGAAATGACTTCACCAAGATAACATATGGGAAAAAAAGTGATTTGGGTTCAGTCTGAGCAGGAAGACATCTCAGAACATTCATAGCTCAAGTGATAAGTTAAGAGAGAGTTTAGGTCAGAAACCTGCCAGGTTTGAGTGACTCCACTGTGCTGACCTGCCTTTACTCATCAAGAGATGTTAAAAATCTGTTTGAGTTCAGGCTACAACACTAGTTCCATTTTTTCCCCTTCTTTTTCCTTTTATGTGAACAAAAATTTGAAGCTTATATTGTCTGGTCTTGCCTCTTTAAATATAGATTATTTTATCTGACAAACGCTGGATTTTGGCTGCACCTTCTCTTCAGCGACTTGTGTATTTAAGAGGAGGTCACCACTTGAGCGTGAGAAAAAGTGGGTTATTGAATTGCAAAAGAGCATACTTGTCTCTTTGAATTCCTTTGAGAACAGCCTACTTTATGTGTATTGCTGTTTGGAATTGGCCCCGTGCATTTGGCAAGCACAAATGGAAGTGGGTAATAGAGCCAGAATATTGTACTCACTCTTCCTTAGTGCTGCATCCTGGAGTGTGTCCTTAGGTTTTACTGAGGTTATTAGATTATTAAATTAGTGAAATATGTGTTTGTGTGTATTGGAAGGAGCTTTTAATAGTCCACTTTGTTTCAGTGTTTTTGGTGACTCAGAATTTTTCACCCTATAGTCACATTGAATAAATCATGGCATTAAAATTCTTCTTTTAAAGTAGAACAATTTATGCCTTGCAGCAAATTCTTTAGAAAGATGAACTTTTTTAATTAATAACTTTGGAGACTTGATTCTGTTTAGCACGTTGTAGTTGTGATTTGTTTTCCATGGATGTTAGAGCAAAACAATGGTGGTAGTTTATTATGCAAACGGATGTCCTCAATTACAGAAAAAATAGAACAAGGATATATATTGAAGGGAGAATTCTCATTATTGTCATGAAATTTAGCATTGCTTTCTACTTCCACTGAAAGTTTTAGGAGCACTTGTATTCAAAGCCCACAAAGATGCACTGGGCACACAGAACTCATTGAAAAGAATTTTGAATTATTACTTGGAAAAAGAAAGTCTGTACATTTTCTTTCTTTCCTGGCTTTCCTCCAGCTGCTGTTGGTGACATCAAAATAAACTCTGACTTTTGGGCAAAGGTGGGATTGTGGATTGGATCAGATGCTTATTCCAGCTGTGAACACTGGTTTATTCTGGGGCTTGCAATAATTTTTGTCTATTGCATGAAGTTCCTCCTCCTTCCCTGATCTCCAGCTGTAAATGGGGGTTCCCACACCCTCCCTCTGTGTGTGTGTGGAATCTGTTCTCGCGATCGATGGAGTCGGAAGCGCTTGGAAGGGCACAGACTCTGAGCTGCTCGTAAAACCAAGTGTGTCTTGGAAAATGGGGCCTGGAGGCCTCATCAAACGTTCCTCTGCATTCCTTCAAACATAAACCTCCAGCAGCTCATCTTTTATGATTCTGCACAGCACACTTTGGGTTTTAAAAGCTCCAGCAGATATGAAAGCATTGATTATTGGCAAACTAATCATCCCAAATTCATCTGGTGTTTCAAAGGCTTTCTCTAATTGAGCTGTTTAGGAAATTGGTTAGTCAAAAGATATGCAACGATAAAACCCATTTTCTTTGGGGAGTATTTTTTATTCGTATATTGTATATTTGATACTTAGAATCAAATAATGGGGAGACTAATAACTGCAGAATGTTCCAAAGGGAACGATAAGCAAAGTATAGGAATTTTCTTGCTTAAAAATTGAATTTCTGGGCTGGCAAATGAGTGTTCTCCTTATTCCCAGACTGATATTTAAAATGTATTCAACTTTGCAGCATCGTCCTTGTTTTGAGGCGTTGTCTGCCAAGGGCTGTCTGGGTGTTATTTCATCTTGGGATTATTTTTTAAATCTAAACCACAGATATTTAACTGAAGTCAAGCACTCAATTACCTAGACCTGGCTCAGTGAGATTTTTGCCAATGAAAGGTTTCTAGGGAATTGCTCCCCAGCATAAAACAGTTGATGTTCTATTTCTCAGCTCCTTGTTCTTTGGTTTAAATACTGCTCTTTCATATATATATGTATAGGGTACATATATTCTCTCTATAAAGCAGCTCAAGGAAGAACTACTTAGTTGTAAAACTGCTTTAAATTGTTGAATGCTGCTTAATAGGCTGCTGCAGCTTCCAGTTTTATGATTTAACAACAGCAATCTGTGGTGGTTAAGCTGCAGAAGTCACATATAACTAATCTTTTTTCCAAAGTCTTTTTGTCATATTTATTTTAAAATTGTTTATTTCCTAGTACTTTAAATTCTGACTGTTCAGCTTCATCTTATCTTGTTCTTTTGCAGAGTATGTACACAAAATACATAAATATGTATGACTTGAGTGTTATGACTTGAGTGTGGAGCAGGAAGTGGAATATTCCCATCTCTCATACAAAGGTTCTCTGTAGTGAGGTTTCAATCCATTGCCTTCCCTGGAATCAGATTCCTATAAGTGACCACCTTGTATGTGATGGCTGGAAAAACAAATAGAATAAATAGGATAATGAGAAATTTGGGGTGGAGCTTGGGGTACAGAGGTTGGTAGCCAATATTGCTGACTTCCCCCTTACATTTAAATTGGAAGGTCTTTGATGGGAGAGTAGGGACGGGAATGAGATGGAATTTAGCTGAGCATGGTGCTGTCTCATTTTCCTTGATTTACACTGGATATCTGCAGAGCAGAAGGACACCCGAAGGAAACAGATGCTTTCCAGTGATACCCTTGGGAGCTGGTGCCTCCCAGCACTGCCCTGGAGGCACCGTATCCTCCTGGCGAGGCACCAGGCACATCTGAGTTGTTATTTAATGCAAACCGAAGGTGTCTGAAGGGCTGTTCCTACTCTGACTCTAAAAAGAAGACCAAACCAGTGAGTTTCACGGGCCAGTTGGCTTAAACTGATGCATCTTTATGGATTTTTAGTGGAGCTAAAGCCAGTTGTGGATCTAGTCCTTGTTGTCTTCAGAAAAACTGCATCACAATAGTGTAGGACTGTGTTTATATGTTTATAGTAATCCATTAAGAACCACAAACCACACGCTGTGAATACATTTACCTAAAGCATTGTTTAGTGTTCTGCTCTGATTTCTTGTAATGTTCCACTTTTATAGCATTGATTAATTTACAATTTGTTTCATATGTCAAGTTCTAAACCCACTTAAATGAAAGGCAGCATAAGATCTTTCTGCTGAGGTGACCATTATGCCGTGAAAATACTGGGATTTCTCATTTTGGCATTAAATGCCAAGCTTTGGCATAGGCTGCAGATGTTTTAGAGATGTGTGTGAGATACCAGATCTTCTAGACCTGGGAGGCAACGAATTGGAGGTTACCTGGAATGTTTTGACCAGAACTCTGTTCCAGGTTCAGTATTTAGCTCAGGATTTTGCCATGGATGTGGCCAAAGAGCTTTGCTCCGAAACGGTAGATCCTGCCATCCAGTCTGGCTGTTTTCTGAGAGACCAGAGGCACCTGAGCCAGGATATAATTCACTTTAACTGTTTGTCTCTCACAATCTGTAAACAGCTTCTTTTACCCAAGCAGTTCTTACAGGAATTAACAACTGAACAGCTGGATTCAGCTTGTGCAGGTAACCAGCATACCAGGAACCTTTCAAAAGGCTTTATGTCTTTCTCTAGTTAGCTTGCTTTCCTTTTCCATAGGTTTTTAGTTAGATATAAATACTTGGAATTAGGTTTTTTCCACAGTTTAGCCTCTCACTGGTTCTAATGGTGCTGTTGAAAATAGTGAAAAGCTTTCTGGAGAGGGATATTCAAGCAGTGTATGTGTTAAGCCCCTTGCTTCCAAGCTCTAATTCCAAATCAGCATCCTGTACAGACCTGCTACTGCATTTCCTTAATCCTAAGAAGTTCAGGATTTTTTTTTCCCCCCTTCAGAGGAATTTTAATTATTTTTGGTAGCACATGTGTGGAGAAAAAAGTTAAAAACCCCCTTTTGCTGTAGTGTGAATGCGAAGTCGTTGCTATTGTCAGCTCTCAGTGGGTTACTTGCATATAAATAAATTACGGGGGGGGGTGGGGAATAATCTTTTGTTAACGTTGCATTCTGTTTCTCGTGGCTGCTATGGCAACAGATGAGCCATTGCTGGCGTGGAAAAGCTTAATGGCACAGCAGAATGGAGTGATGAATTTAGCAGGAGGAAGAAGGGAAGAGCACAAATCCTTCAGTAGTGCTGTGAAATGAATCACCAATTAAGCCGCAGATGGGGAAGGGCTTCCACATGTATTTACAAATTACTGAAATCAGATTTTGGCGATTATATCTGGAGCAGGAAGAGTGGCAGACTGGAACTTTGGGGAGCAGTAAATTAGACTGTGTCGTTTGCAGATGATTCGGGGTTTTTTCCCCCTCACCTTGAATCAGCTCCTTTGTGTAGCTTGTAAAGGTGGAATTTGCTGTCCTGAGTGTTTCTTAAGTGGAGTCTTCAATGACATTCCTGCCTCTGGACATTGCCAAGGAAAGGCAGTGAACGATTTCTGTCCCCTGCCCTTCTAAGATTTTGGGCTGTAAGAGGTGCCTTTTCCTGTTTTGTCCTGCTAGGATGCAAATAAAGGGGGTTAACCCTACTTTAGAGCATAAATAGTGAATGTTTTAACTCTGCTTTTTTCTTTTAGTCTTCAATAGTAAAAAGCGCCTCTCTCACACTTCAAAGCTTGGCTGGATTAGCAGTCTGGATCATAGATCAGGATTTCGTTGGGAAGGGAAGGTTTTATTGGAATGACTGCAGAATGTCATGTTGTGCCATCTTTAGGTGATACTTCGAACTTGATAAATGTGATGAGCTGGGTTCTGCACTTGGCTGGTTCATGGCCCCTACTTTTTAAACTCACTAACTTTGGTTGGGTGGTGGGCTATTTTCCCCCACATTTATTCTGGTATGACTTCTATTATCCTGAGACAGAGAGGGATTACTTAGAGCTCTTGGGGAGAGTACTTGGCATCTCGAGTTCCTGGTGAAACATCAAGCGGGCGATATAATTGCTGCTCCAGGGGGAGTGTTTGTGCTAAGGAGAAAGTTCCAGAACATGGAATCTTCTCTGCGGAAACTTCACCCGGAACTTTAGCGTTGTGGATGGCATGTAATGGAAATGGTTCCAGAAGTTAGTAATCAGATTATTTACTGCCAGTAAATAGTGCCAGACAGTGCAAATTGCACAGCTGTGAAGTTTTTAGCAATACGGGGTTTTCAAAAGTCTGGAGGGGAGGAATATTGGGCATGAGAGGAAAGGCAGAGGGAGGGCTTTGCCCAGAGCAAGGGAAAGCTGAAGGGAAAATCAGTGGAGGATGTTTAGAAGGTTGTCAGAGAAAGGGATAGAGGAGTGACAAGAGGCTTATTTTTTTTTTTAGTGGAGAGACAAGAACACTTCTGAAAAATTTTTAGCAAGAAAAGTTAGAGATGGATAAAGGATCTTATGTGAAGAGTGTTTTGGCCAGGCTAAAGGATTAAAAAAAAGTCCTGTAGGGGAAATCACTGATGCTATGGGTGATGCTTCCCTCTTGAAAACTGTAGTGCTGGGGGATAAGGTAACAAGCTACAGGAGGCACAAAAATGCCTTGTTCACTGCAGACACAGATTGTAGGGAATAAAGTATCTTTGTGTACCCTAAAAAGACCTTTTGGAGGTGCTGTTGGTACTTTAAAAGCTTCAATCTGTATTGTCTTTTCAGATTTCGACTTCATTATTTAAGGGAGTTGAACAATGTGGCTTGACTCTTATCAGAGCTGGGTAAGGGCTTTTCTGGGTTGCTTTGCATTTTGGTATTTCTGATGCTCCTAATTGCAGGCAGAAAAATACCTGAGGTTGCTTTGTGAGGGTTGAAATAGATGGTAATTGGAACAGGGTGGGAGAAAAATTAAATGCAGTGGAAAACCAATTTTTATGTATTCTCCAAAACTGAGTAGAGTTGGGAAATGAATACTGGGAAATGAAATTTGTGCATCTCTGTGCTGTGAGCTTGTTAAAACGAGTCCTCTGTCCCTCCTGGGCAGGGAATATGTCCTTGCCATCCTTTGGGAAAGAAATTTGCTTTGACAAAGTGAGAGGCTTTGTGGGACCTTACCTGCCCTGCTTGATTATCAACCCCTCTGGGGAGAGATGGAGCAAGTCTATAAAGGACTGTTGATTTCCATTTCAGGACAGGTTTTGCAATAGGATGTGGGCGGGAAATACTCCTGGGTCCTTTGCAGCCTAATTCTGCTCCTGGAATAGCCTTATATTGCAAGATTCCATGGTTTGAGATGCGCCCTGAAGGATAAGGCTGAAAGGCTTCACTGTAGGATTGGTCCTGCCTCAGCTGAGGAAGGAGACCCATCATCTTGCCTGCATCAACGCTGTTAGTCTTGGAAGTAATTTTTGTCATTCTTTGAAGGAAAGTCCCATTAAATAATGTATTTCAAACAGTGCTGCTGTGCAAGTGATTAATAGTAACAGCTCAGATGATTCCTGGCTCACCATTTCCTTTCTCGACTCCGCTTGTAAGAAGTGTATTTCAGCCCTAGACACTTTTTTAAAATTATTTTCTGCTCCATAAACCAGCATAGTGCTGAATCTCTGATTTGAGCAAGAAGCACCTTGTTAGAGGTGATGGTAAACTGAAGGTAAATTTTTTTGCCTCTGACAAAGTTGTCCCTTCTCTTGACATCGTTATACCATTCCTGCCAAGGCTGGCTTTCTTCTCAGATAACTGAAAAGCAAAATTATTTCCGAAGAATTGGGATTTTGGCTTTGGAAATAATTTAAACCAAACCAAATTGCAGATAGAGATTGAAAAATGAAATATTTTTGCAGCACCCACTTCTATTACAGCCTTTGACTCCTCAGCCCCTGTGTGTGTGTGGATGTGGGATGTGCTGAATTTGTGCTGCTCTCTTGGTGGAGGACAGCTTTGACTGCCAGAAGAGGGATAAAACCACGTGTTTAGAGAGTTTAAGTGCTACAGGAAGTTCACACAGTTACTTATAGCATGTTTTATTTGGTGAAGTCAGGAGTTTGTAATTATTGAGCTGCTAACAATGCTGTGAGATAATAAAGGAGCTGTCTCCAGTCTGGACATGGAAAGCAAAAGCATGGAGGAGAGAAACTGGAATCATTTGAAGTCATTGGGAAATAAAGCTGCTCAGGGAAGTTTTTCATGTGCCAAACAAAAAATGAGTCTAGAACTTGAAATAATGAACAGGGATGCCTGACTTGCAGAATGTGAACTCTATTTTCTAGCAAGAATCCTGCTGATGTCATTACAGTGTTGGTAATAAATTGTACCAGAAAATATTCATTTCCTGCTTTACAGCCATTTGCACAGAACTTTCTCAGTTCTGAATAACTGCTCCAAAAAAATCCCCAAAACAAAAGGCTGTTGGGTTTTTTTTCATTTGCTTTGGGGTTTTTTCTGGTGGTGTGGTTTT
>VZTH01007051.1:83103-103480 GCA_013397815.1 Aleadryas rufinucha | reverse complement strand
TTTTTGGTTTTTTTTTTTTTTTGGTTGTGGGTTTTGGTTTTTTCTTTTTAATCTGGCTATTTGGAAGTTCAGATTCTGACCCTTCATACAACACTTCAGGATTTGGGTGTTAGCCTGAGTTTGTTGGTTTTCGTTTGTGTTTTTTCCTGATTGGAGTGAAGGGACTGCACTGAAGAAGTTGTTCTGAATTTTTCATTTTAATAGCCAGCTTAGAACTCTTCTGACCAAGAGAAACCTTCAGCCTTAGCTCTTCTTGTGCCTGGATCTGCAGTAGTACTCCTGTTTGGCTGTTGCAGGATTATCCTCTCTAGCCTGTATTTCCATACTCTAAATCTTCCCCAACTGCCTGAAATGTGGGTGGACAGCTCAGTACATTTGTTTTCTGTGGAAAGAGAACAGCTATTTTTGGCTCCTTGCCATCCCTGACCTTTAATCCTATGAGGGGCAAACTACAGAAAACCCAGTTTGAGCAGTGTACTGTCAGCATTGCTCACAAATGCAAAAACCATTCCTTTTTACCTGGCAATTCCTTAATAGACAGGTATAGCAGCACACCTGGAATGCCTTAAAAAGCCAGGCAGGACGAGACACGGCAAAACTCATTTGTCTGAACATGTTTCAAATTCCCTGCTAAAGAGAGTGTTTGTATGTTGCTCTCCAGAAACTCTTAACTCTCCCTGTTCTTTCCAGTGCTCCACTGGGCTTTGTAAACTCTCAGGAATATTTTGTTACCAGTTAGAATGCTTTTTCTCTTCATTCCATATGTTTTTCAGTGTCTGCAGGTTGGGACACTCAAGTGGATGTGGTTTCGGTATTTTTCTTAAACCTTGTGTTCACTAATCAGACATTTGTGTGGTTAAAGTGGGCTTAGAGTGTGATGCCTTCAAGATTTGACATCCCTTTTGGCAATTAAATACAGGATTCTACAGTTATTGAATATCTCCAAGTGCCATCAAATAGGAAGATACAGGAGACAAAACTTCTCTTTCTTCCTGAATGCTTAGAGCACATCATTAAAAGAAAAGAAAATTAAAAAGATACAAAGATCAAATATGCAAAATTCCACCCCAGCGCTGCAAATCCCAAAACGTTGGACCAGCCAACTAATATATTCCTAGCTCTTGCTAGTCATAAGTCATGAAGTTATAAGATTATGATGATAACTGCTTTGCCCTTTGTCCCCCATGTAATTTTAGCTGTGAGAATCCATTGCTGAAATTCTAAAAGAGCATATATTGAATTATATAAAGCATTAATCTTTAAATTTAGCAGATATACTGAAATCGTTGGGATTATTAAGCTTTTCTTGGTAGCACATGTACTCATGTGGATCTGGTGCTCTCAGTTACCAGGCCTTAAGGCCTGTCTCTGATGTTATCAACTCTTTATTTTTGATAGAGAGAGTTTCTAGCCAAAGCAGTTTTCAGGCTGTGAAGCTTTAAAAAAAAAAAGCTTAAAAGAAGAAAAGAATGAGACCAGTGCTAATTGTTGGTTTCTTACAAGCAGGGCTTTCCTGCAGAGCAGTGGCTTGGGGGTGTTCAGGTGAAATGCTGCACTCCAGAATGCTACAGGAAGCTTTTTATGGTTTTGGGCAGGTTTGCAGAGTGACTAAATGACCTAGCCTCCTTCTGAAAGGGCAATTTCATTATTTAGTGTGAATTTTATGCATTTTTTAGTGAGAACACATTCAGCAGTACCTTATTATGCTTCTAATGAGGGCCAGATGTGTTTCTGCTGCAAAAAGGGACTTGCAACAAAAGAAGTGCCTTTCCCAGGGAGAAGAGCAGATCTTTTGAGGTGAAGATATTAACTTCTTTTAATAATTAGATGGGGGGGAATCCATGGGGATTGGTGTGAAACCATGGGTGATACTGATTTGTACAGAGACAACTGTAGGGCCCTTTATAATGAGGAGGAATGACACTGCAACTCTCTGAAGACAATTACATTACAAATAAACAACTTATGTCAGCTAAGTGGTGTTTATTGCCATAATGGAAATTAATTTCAAGGGCTTGAGGCAAAGTGAATATAGCCCAGCCAAGCAGTGCATTCCACAGTGAGGTGCTCCTGCTCCTGCCATTCCCAGGCTTCTGAGTTCCTGTGGAGGGCAGTGAGTGCAGTGCTTGCCTGTCCGGTGACATGCTACCAGGTAATTTGGGTCCATTTGCTCAGTGGGGTGTTAAAAACACGCTGGAGGACACTCAAATATTTTTAATTACCATGCTCTGTGCTGCCACAGAGAGACTCAGACTGGGAGAGTGGCCCCTGCACTCCAGATGAGAGACGCTAATTTTTAACCTGCTTTATTCACTTACCAAGTTCTATTACCCAGACAAACTGCACTTCTCTGGCTGTTTCTGTACAGCAGGGGTGATAACACAGAGGTGCCTGACTGGGATAAGTGCATTTAAAAGGCTGTGGTGCTCCCTTGCAGTGTGGAGATAAGGGACTACATCGGGAATTGTCAGCTTTATTTCATTTTTATTGTTCCCATTGACTGTTTCCCCAGGCTTGTGTGTGGGCTGTGTGCCTGTCAGCACGCTGTACTCCCAGCAGATACGGTTTTTCTTCTGCCACTGTGTTTTTTGAGATGCTGCTTCTGCTGTTGTTCTGGAAAACTTGCCCAGGTTGCCTGGATGAGACTGAAGACTTGTGATTAAAGGGAGCATCTCTGCATTAGTGCATGATCAGCATAACTTTAATACAGAATGTAAATCCTCCAAGATGTATCTCCTTTCAAGAGTGCTGCTGACTTCCTCCTGTCCTCACCAGCTGGAAGAAGTGAAAGTTGTATTTTGAAGGAGATTCATCTGGAGTAACCCTGTGTTTGATTTAACATTGCTGCACTTTGCAGAAACCTCTCATTGAACTGATGAGCTCTTTGATAGCAGGTGAAATTCTCTCTGAAAAGACAGAATTTTGTGTTTCCTCATGGGAATGGTTTGATATATCACGCCCGAGGCTTGAAACATCACCCTGATCTTTCCACAGAGGGCCATACCATCACTGTATATTTCAGCTGTGCATTAAGCTTGTTTTGTTCTTGTAAAATCCAGGAAGAAACAGTCAGAAGACCAGAATAGCCATGTTGTTTTATTAAACCTTTCATCTGAGTGTGTAGGAGTTGCTCCCGTTTCTTCCTATAATGCCAAGGATTTCAAATTGGGAACAGTTTAAACTGAAGATTAGTAGCTGGGTCAGGATGCATGTGGATAACAATGTATCCTTTCAGAGAGAAGCAAACAGATGTCCAAGCAAAAATAATAATAAAAAATATTTAAAATTACCTTTTCTCTGCATTAGCTGCCATGAGAAGAGGGGAAGCCTACACAGGGAAAGTTTTGATCCAGAGAGAGGTACTCAGGAAGTTCCGCCATGTCCTGTCGCAGAAATAACTCCTGTGATGGATTGGCTGTTTCCTAACTGTGTTTTCAGCAAGTTTTGAATCTTGTATGAGCATTTTAAAGCATTTTCTTGAATCATCACTTGGCTCGCATTCCCCCTTGTTTATTTTTGAATGAATACCTTGATAAGTAAGACTCTGGAGCAGGGAGGCATCGGGATTGTCATGGAAACAGGAGCTGCAGCACTGGCTTCCAGCCAGGAGATGTGGTGATTCATGGCTTCAGTGTGGGCGTCTGGAAATGAAATAAGTTCCAATTCTCTGGTGAATCAATGAAATAGTATTTGTGTTTGTGTTTTTATTTTCCCCAGGAGGTGTTCTGAACATCTTCCCCACATATCCTGTTTTATTTCTACCATTTGAAAAGGTAGGAAGGGTGTTCCCTAAGCATATACTCAGCATCTGAGCAGTAAATACAGCTCTGTGTGGGGAATACTCACCTGCCTCTTGTTTTCATTTTAGCTTAGCCTTAAATTAAAAAAATACGAAACCTGTAAGCTGGAATTTTGTAATGTAGCAATTTGATTTAATTCTGGATGAGTTTGGGAGCAGGTTTGTGCACTGTACATGTGAATGTGGTCTCTGTGTAGGACATGAGAATGAGGTAATTGCAGATCAGGGTTTCTAAACGTAACCTCAGTTTCTATAAATGGTGTTTGTGCCCACACTGAATCCCACGTTTTGTTTGTATTCATATAAATATAAAGTAAGTAATTGCAGAGCACATACACAAGTGCAGATGTGAACAGCAGGACTCTGCTGTGGGCACAGGTAGTTTGGGGCACTGCTGGTGCTGAGAATGAATGAGTGGCTCATCTCTGAGTCGTGCCAGGAGGTTGAATCCTTGTCTTTAACTGCTGGATCCCTTCAGTGCTATACATGATATATTTCCAGAGCCTCATCAAATCCCTCAGTTGTATTTAATAGTACAGAAATTGAGTGGAATTTTAGCCTCACATTGCATACTCAAGATGTATCTTCAGGGTTCTCTTTAAAATGGAGGCAATTTATGAATGAAGATATTTTATATTATGTTCATCAGAATCTCTTGCTTATCTGCTTTTATTGTTTTTTTTTTAAGTTGCTGCTGCAGCGGCCAAAGAACTGTGTTGCTGTTTTTTGACCTTTGTGGATGTGTGGGAGTGGATGGGGAGGAGATAGATTTACTTAAGCTTTGGGAAAAACCTTGTGTATCAAAATTTTTCACTGCTGTCTTTGAGTTAAGGTGCCCTATCAATTAATAAGGAATCACTCCTGTCAGTAATTAAGACTACAGAGAGGTGATTTAATAGGTTTTATGAATTTGAGTGCCATATATTGTTACTGATTGCTTTTCTGTTTAAATCTTCAAGTCACAGACAGGGTGACCTTTTCCTGCATTTCTTCCTGCTTGTGCTTTTGCCATCAACTCTGGTTTAGGTGATCAGTTTTTCTTTCAATAATTTTTGTTTCAGTGGGCTGTGCTGTTCCCTGGCTATCTTTTTCCTGTGATCAAAGAGTTAATTTTGTTGCTAGAGCTGTGGTTTTACCTTCTGTCAGGAGTGTTACAAATCCACATCTCTGAGCTCTTGGAGTAGTTCTTTCACCAAGTATTTGTCAGTGCACAGGCTTTGATGTCTGATGTTTGGGGTTAGCTGCTGCTGAGATCATTTATCCTGGGGAGGTTTAGCAGGTTTGTGGGTGCTGCTGTGAGTTCCACACCCGTGGTGGATCACTGCTCCTGAGGTTTGAAGTGCCTTCTCCAGGTATGCACAAGTGGGAATATTCCTGTTGCCATCCCAGGTGCAGCGGGGCCAAAGGCCCAGCTGAGCGTCTCTGCTGCGGAGTAACAAAGAGCTGGTTTGCATTGCAGCAAAAATGTGATCAGGAGGGTTTGCTGGGACCAAATTCTCCTTTGCTTTCCCATCTCGGAATCTGCTTCCAGCCCTCCCCCTCTGCCTTTTAGTTTTAATAAAGCAAAAGAACAAATTTGTTCTTTCACGCAATTGTTTTGTTGTATTCTGAGCCTCATCTGTTTACAGCATGTGCAACTGAGAGAGATTAGGTGTGGGGGAGAGGGGAAAAGAAACCTCCAGGGCCCTTGTGGGCTTTAAAAATCATCTCTCTGTATTTCTGAGGTGCCCTAAAATGCCTCTTCTCTAATATGAGCTGCTCAGTGGGGTTTTTTTAACCTTCTGTTAAATTAGTGGGGCTATTTTTGTTTGGCTTATTTTGATTATGGCTTTTTCCATATTTTGCTCTACTGTAGATGTTCTTCATCAGGAGGCAAAGCTGTGGAAAAACAGGGAGATGTCCCTCTGCCTCCCTGTTTTTCCTGTGCTGTGTACTGGCACTTCATTTGGCTGTTGTCTTTTATGAATAGTGTGGCTTTTACATCATCATTCCAATTGGGAACGAATGTGGAGGAGGGGAATGAAGTAATCCTTCCTCTAAGGCATCTCTTGCTGCTGAATTAGTCAGTGCTGTGCTTCTGCCTCACCTGGTGAAACTTCTGCCTTATACCTGCCAGAGTGAATGTCACCTGGCACCCGTGGGAAGGGTTTAATTTTAGATATTTTAGAGTTGACACTGAATATTCTGTGCCTTTCTTGTTTTACTCAGACTCACCAGGATGCCCAAAGAAGCCTATGTAGAAATAGGTCCCATAGAATATCTGACAGCAGCTGAAGGAAGTGTGTCTGAAGGACAGCAGTGTTCTATTCTGACTGCTGAGAAAACAGAATAGCAGCACTTATATTCCTATCCCTGTCGTCAGATGGGAGCAAAACTAATCAACGTTTTTAGTATGAAAGTAAATTTGGGATACAAAGTAAACAAGACACACAAATTATGGCAGTTTTTGGTTCTTTCTAGAAAACTTTGGTGATATTTGATTAACATGTCCTGTTAAATGCAGACGGAGAACAGAGCACATCATTGTTTTGGAGAAGGGAGCCTTGGCTTTCACAGTTAGGACAAAGGTCAGGGTTTGGAGGCAAAGAAGGAGCTGGATGTCACTTGATAACCACATCTGACAGCATAGCAGCTCTGCTGGAAGAAACTTCATGCAGACAAGTTCTTCTGCAGAACTTTGTTTTTCTTTATCTCTAAGGCCACTGAATCCACCTGATTCAGCTGTTCATACCCTACGTGTGAAGTGTAGGAAGCGTTTAACTTTTATAAAACCAAATCAACAACAAAAACCCCCTGAAATGTAGGCTAGGAATGAACGTGACGTAATGGAATATTTAAAATTAGGACTGTTGGGTTGGTTTTGTGTGGGTTTTTTATCACTTCAGCCAAGTCTGTTCCAGGACTTTGAGTGACCTTTTATGTTGTATTGAGTCCTGAAATTCTTCCCAAAAACATTCCAGTCACTGGACCAGATTAATAGGGTTAGAAAACCACCTTCTCTGGTAGGATACATCTGCCCCAACATCCAGTTTAAATACTGGGTGGCTGTTGGCTCTGGGCTTCCTCAGTAGCTGATGCTGACAAACAAGCACCTCCCCAGGGTGATGAAACTGACCTGTCTTTAATTCTTGCCTGAGGATAAGATTAATTCCCCCTGAGCAGTGTGTCAGGGTTTTCCCACTGACTCTAAATGTAATCTAGGGTTGAGTAGTTTCTTACACAAATAGTAATAAGTGTCTAGCATCCCTTTATCTCTGAACAAGATTTGCAGGTAAAATACAATTTTTTTAAACACTATGTACAAAAAAAAGAGTTTTGGAAAGGCTACAGGATTTCAATGCTAATCAATGCCTAATTTTCTCCTGTGTCTCAGAAGAGATCTTTTACCTCATCTTGAGCTCTGAAAGTCCCTTTTGCCCCTCCTGAGAAGAACTGGGGAGGCTGCAGAGACTGGGATGTGATTGAAATCGGTGGTGGAACTGTTCTCCTATGCATTGAGATTATGTTTATCATCCAACTTTATAATAGCTGAAGCATGGCAACAAAATGAAAACCAGCAGAGACCCTGTTCCCGCTTTNTCCCCCCCTTCCCTTTCCCTTCCTCCTCTTTTTCCTCCCTTTCTGCCCTGTAATTCTGTAATCCTCATTCCTGAGTGTCCTTGCCCACCGTGTCCCGGGGAGCAGAGCAGGAGGAGATTTCTAATGTGTATTACTGTATCTGAGGGGCCAAAGTTCAGCAAAGATGACTTTATAAATCCCTTGCTTGTACTGGGCAAATGAAACAAAGATTAATCACAGGGCTAAACTTCCCTTACTATTTATTTCCCATGCTGGGGTGGGATGCATTTGTAGTATCAGTGTTTGGTTGGTTGGGGTTTTCCTCTTCAAAATTCAAGATAAAGTTGGACTTTTAGCTGATCTTGTTAGTATTTTAAGTTGAAATAGCATAATTCTCCAGGAGGACTGAAGTGATACTTTACTTCTGTTGTGGTTGACTCCATTGATTTTACAATGTCTATTCTAGGATTGGGAAGCTGCACATTTTCCTTTGCACTTTCCTCTAAACAGCTTCTTTTCTTCAGAGGACTGAGTACATCAGAGAACTTCGGGCTCTTGTACCAGGCAGCTCCAGATACTAAAAATGTGCATGGAGCTACATGTAGTTACTGAGAGTTCAGCTGATACACTTAATTTAGAACGAAACTCTAAATTGAGACAAGTCAAACCAGCTCTGAACAGGGCAATGCCATTGTTTGTGTTTCTGTGTTTAGTGAGTGATTATTTATTTCCTGGGAGTACATTTGTGAAGGGGCATGTTTTCCATTTTCCAGCCACATTTCAGTGATGTGGTCAGCGTGGCTTGTGTTTTGGTTGGGCAAAATGTAAACCTTGTTGAGAGCCACATGATCAGTTTGGAAGAGCATGCTGGTTTTCTGGGATGTTCAAAAAGGAAGCCCCTCTGCCTTCCTTAAACACACCTATAGGGTGTTAAAGAATTAATGGCGTTGCTCTTCTGCCTGTCTGTTGTCCCAGTTCTGCAATGCCATCACTGTTACATAGTAAGTAAATCTCTATAGCCCAGAAAAACAGCTGAAAACTCATTTGACTTGGATGAAAAGGCATTTATGTGGGTATCAGTGTAAAGGCTGGCAAGATAAAAATCTTATCTTGGTTGAGATAAGGCGGTAGCTAGAATTCAGAACAGGCAGCACTAGTTTGGTCAACTGTCAGAAAGGCGAAACTCTGGTGATTCAAGCTCTGAAGGCCAAGGATGCTTTTTTAATAGCTGCTATCTTTAAAAGAAGCTTTTTTCCTTAGTGACTGCTCTTAGAAGGCCAAAATCTGCACACTGTCCTCATTGGGGGTCCTTTTCAAGTGTCACTGTTCTTTACTAAACACCCTAATGACAAGCCCTGTGTTTGGGAGTGGTGGGTTGAGTGCATAAATAAGAAGCAGTCAGGAATAGGAGTATTCCTTCTTGTTTAGGGTGAGGAGTAGCTGCCACCATAGCAGGAAAAATTGGAAACCAAAGAGGAGTAATAGAAAATGGTGATGATAGCGATTGCTGCTGATGTAAACAATTAACACTATTCATTTTGGATAAAGCCCAATCACAGCATTTTCAAGAAAAGGATGATTCTGCCCTGCCACCCCTCTACAAGCAACCACACCAAGTATGTTGTGATGCACAGTCCTCGGTTCCTATTTCTGGATCCTTTTTTGCTTTCCTTTGGCTTTCTTTTCATGTTCCAGTGCTGTATTTCTTTCCTGATGTTTTTGTGTTACTGCTCTCTGCTCCCTCTAATTTGTTTGGGGTGACACTTTTGCTGTGAGTGGATGTTTGGGGGACACTTCAGCCAGCCCATGGTTACTCCCTGTCTAAGAGGGCTGCTGTGGAAGCAGGAGCAGAAGCGGAAGGTGAACTGCTGGGGCAGCTCTGGAGCTTTGGGGAAGATCCTCTCTCATGGTCTGAAGTTGCTGCAAAGGGCAAGGAAGGACTGGGAATTTGGGCACATCTGGGGTCATCCAGCTGTTCCTGCCCTGGCTCTCACTGAATCGTTCCTTTCAGCCTCTCTGCACTCGCAGTGTGCTGGAAGTTCACTTATTCTGTGGAGTACCAGAGCTTGGTGCCTTTTTGTGCATATCCTCTGGCACTTTCAGGCACATCCCAGTGGTGTTTTCCCAGCGAAGTGGTTCTGTGTTTTTGGTAGGGAGCTCGGTTCAGAGCCACAGGGGTGTGGATGCTTTGGAGCCCAACCCTCTTACACTTCTGCAATGCTCTTCTGCTCACAGTTTACACTCCACTGGTGAGTTTGGGCCGTGCTTGTGTTTCTCCTTGCCTTCTCGTGTTTGAATGAATTCAAAGCTTTCTGAACACCCTTGCAAGGTGAAAATTGCATCTGCCTTTGCTGCATTTATTCATTCACTGTGCTGCTGGGAACTCACTCTGCTCTGCAAGGGACTGTTCTGAATTAGAACAAAGTTTTCTTGGAAGCCAAATGCAAAACGGTGCCATTTAACTTGCAGAGAAGCAAAAAAGTTCTGTCTGGGCTGTAGGAATGACAGTTGCCCAGGGAAAGTTAATACTTCCAAGTACTCCTAACTCTGTTTTTACATCATCAGTGACTATTTATGCTCTGTCAGCTTGAAGTTACCTTGTCTGAAGTGTGTCAAGTCAGAATGGTGTCACTGCTTTTATCATCTCTCTCTTCTTGAATGTCACCTCATCTACTACTTCTTAATTCCATTTCCGTCACTCTTTCCATCCTTCACCTCTTTCCTGGCTTGCCAGACAGCACTGCAAAATTATCAGACTTGCTTTCCAATTGAAGTCACTGCAGCTTAGCTCACAGCCAGGCTTTGCAGCATTAGTCAGGAAAACTTTGGCACCAGCCTGATGCTGAATTCCAAGGCAGACGCGGCTGCCTCCATCGGAGGGATGTGCTGCAGAGAAATCCAAGGGTGTTTTTATGCAGGTGCTGACACAGATAAGGGCACTGGGAGTTTTTCTTGTTTTCCTCCCTTACAAAAAAATTCACAGGTTTATTCTTCTTTGCTCCACAAACTGCTGTCTGTTTCAGAAGTTACCAGAGAAATAAAAGTTTCCAACAAAGGAGGGATGCAAAGCACAGAAATGCAATTTAAGTAGCAAAAGGGAGGTGCGGGGCAGACAGATTTACCCATTTACCCATTATTGTACCATGGAACTGTACAGTATGTCAAGTTCTGATTCAAAACCTTGTGGGGTTCTTCTGGCTTTGCCATGCTGTTTATAAAAGGGATTTTGTGATAACTCACCTACAGCAGAGAAAATTTTGTAGCATAGATAAGAGTGCCTGTGAGGGAGAGAAAAAGAGAGGCCTGGATATAAATGAGTAAGAATTTATTCTAGTGGTTTTTTTCCCTCAGGGAATGTCCACATGAGGTTCTGAAACAAAGATTTCTTCTCTTTATCTTCACTACTGGCATTTTGTGTGACACTGGGGGTGGCAGTGGTAGGGGAGGCTGAAAATGGTGGTGTTTTCTTGAGTAATGAAATAGGAGAGAAGAGAATTGGAGATGGGAAATAGGGATAGGTCTCACCAGAGTTGGAGGTCTCATCTGAACCTAAACGCAACTGTGCTTTATGTCACAGCAAAAAACCCCAAACGCAGCCAAATTCTGAAATATAAGCCTCCACTGCTGCTAAGAAAGCAAATATTAACTGCATTTTTATTTAAGGAAATCGGAGTTTTTCAGTCTGTGAAATTACATTCTGTCCTTGTGCAAAGTTTGAGACACCATAAAAGCCTCTAAAAGATTTACGTTGGAATTGTGTTGGAAAGATTATTATATATAGCCAATATACAATGTGTTTTTGTCTGATGCTTTAACTTAAAAATGGGTTTCTGACTTTTTTTTAACTTTAGAAATTGCCCTGCTTTANGTTTTTTTTTTTTATTTTAAAATGGCTCTGTTTTTTTTTTTTTTTTTTTTTTTTTTTTTTTTTTTTTTTTTTTTAGCAAGCCAGTTCATGTATTAAATTGAAATCTGTACAAATTACAGTTAATTATAGTCAGCTCGGAGTGAGGCCTAAAATAGGTCACATGCTGTTTGGAATAAAATGTGCTGAAAATGATTAAATCTGTTTGGTTGGGTCTGAAGTCCATTCCGAGGTGTTTGATCCTCCCTTGGCTGCTTCTCTCCCATCTTCCTCCTGTCTGCCATGGCAGGCCTGCTGGCTGGGCAATAAAGTGACAAGATTCCTTGGAAGGAAAGAAGGAGACTGTTGAGCCTTCTGTCTTTGCCAGGAGAGGCCGAAATGGTTTCTCACTCCTGTTCATTTGAGACCAAGCAAAATTCTTCCTCAGTGTTGTCACATTATCCAAATACCAAGGGGAAAGACATGCTATTTACTAAAATAGAAAACAGCTAGCACCAAACTTACTGAATTCCTTTCTTTTTCCCCCTTGGAATTGCATTTTGGGTCCTGACTTTCAGGAGACATTTGCTGTCCCCCTGTTTGGAAGGGATGATGGCAGAGCTTGCTGGGTGAGTCAGCAGGGGCTGGTTAACCCTGTCCCAGCCCAGCACTGCCAGCCCTGTCATGGTTTTGTTTATGGATGATACACAGTCCTTGGCTGCTTGTTGTCCTTCAGCTGAATTAGTGCTTTATGCCAGTTTTTATTATTCTGAATGCTACTGAATTAATTACATTAAAACAACTTCATCAGTGACCTTGAGCAAAAGTTATTTCCAGCAGCGCATCTTCCTGCATTTATGTAGTGACTTAATGAATGCCTGCACACTTCCACTGTTCAGCTATTGTTTCACATTCCTGCATGCATGTCCTTGATGGGAACTAATTATAAGTTTAATTGTATGCAGGAATATTTATGCATTACATTTTTTTGGGCATTATTGCACTAGGTACTTGTAAAATCATCTGCCAATAAAAACACGAGATCGAAAAGGGTACGTGCAGTAGGGACTGACCTGCAGGTACACCTAGGAAGCTGTTTGGAAAGCAAATTACTTTGAAAATAACTGTGGACCTGAGCTTAGTCATTCTGCTTCCTGACCAAGTGTGGCTGCAGTGTAAGTAGAAGAGGTTTTATTCTTTATCTTGCACAAACCTGGGAGCTCTGTAAACCCAGCTGTCTTTTTTCTCCTGTTCTCTCTTCCATCACTGACCCAAATTTCTGTGTAATTGGTAACAGAATATTCAGCCAACTTCTGTGCTCAGGTACGGCTGAGACTAAAAACCTGCCCTTGGTGAGCGGTGCAGCCCTGGCCCATCCTGGGGGATCTGCTGTGGGTGACGAGGTGAAGTCGCAGTTGTGCTGACCTGGTTTTGTCACTAAAGGAAGGAGCACGTTTGACCTTGGGCAGCTTTCAGGAGCTGTGTTGTTGGGCAGGAGGCTTTTTGTGTGGAGTTATTTTGAAGGATAAAACTGTGGTTCAAACTCTGTTCTTTCCTAAGAGGTACTTTCTAGCAGAGGTTGAGATGCACATGGAGGAACCTGAGGAACACACCCCACATCCCAGCCTTTCACTTGCAGCTGACAGGAGGCTGATATAGTGTGGGAGGCCTTGAGCTCCTGACTGGAGAGGGTAGAATTTCTCCCAGTCACCAGCACCAGAATCATGAATGTTCTTCAGACTTGTCCATCCAGGGCGGTGAGGGCTGGTTTTGATGTACCCTTGAATGATTTGGGGAAATCTGCATCACAAAAAATACAACACTGGAGCATTGAGGTCGTTATACTTTGAGTTTTATTGAAGACTCACCAAGAAAGTGCCTTTGTTTTCCTTTGCTGACATCACGTTCTGCTCTGAACTGCCAGAGCTCCAGGAGCGCTTGGACAATGCTCTCAGGGACAGGGTGGGATTGTTGGGATGTCTGGGCAGGGCCAGGAGTTGAACTCAGAGGTCCTTGTGGGTCCCTTCCAACTGGGATATTCTGTGATTCTGTGAAAATGGGGAATGTTTTCTATAGTCCTCATGGCTGTCGAGCACTGTCAGTTCCTAAGCAGAGCTGTCCTACAACCCGGCTGACTGAGCTGCCATTGTTTCCCCTGTCTTTCCAGTAGCACTGCGGTGCTTCCTATGGATCAGCACTTACCAAGCTAAGCCTGGAGAAACAAAGAAGGCTTGAGCAGTTGAGTTCTCCTTGCCATAGGAACCAGCTCAGCTAATGAGGTAGCTGATGATGTCATCTTTTTAAAGCTTCAAAAAAATTGATTATAAAAGATTTCCTATTCTTGAATATCTCAGTCTGTAGCCTTTCTTTTCACCTTGTGTCTTTTGCAGCTGTGGTTTAGCAGGATTTCTGTGGATACAAAGGCAATCTGAACATTTTAGGTTTAAATTTCTGGCAGTGCTAAGTCTGTTGAGGTTTTCTCAGCCCAACAGGACTCTAAAAGTGTGGGGTTGAGCTTTGCAAGGGATGCTTGTGCATGTCCCACTCTAAACCCACGAGCTGCTTTCTGTGAACTTGCTCAGGGGCTGCGTTTTGGGTACCTTAGCCACTGATCTGTAGTTCTGCAAGAGGAGAACAAACATTTATAGCCCTGTTTACTTAATGGTCAGTCAAGAGGCCAGTCCTGCAAATCACTTCTCATCGTAGTTGCTTCAATATGGAAAATGTTTCAGGGGAATGCATCCAGCTTTTTTCTCTTCATTTTTTCTGGTTTTTTTTCTGCTGTTCTTTGAACTTGCAACACTGGAGGCCACAGAGACATTTTGTGGGGAATATAATCTCAGAAAAGAACACTTGATGGAAGCAACTTGTACAAGTGAAATGCTCTCTGTTAAAGGAAATAATTCATGGCTTTTAGCTCTTTCAAACCCATCCTAACACTCCTGCTGGGTTCCTTTCACTGTGAAGTAATGCAGAGGATTAGTCAGCATCATCTAATTAGGCAGCAGCAAAGCAAAAATGGTGTTCAACAGCCTCTGCCCTGGTTCCGTTTCCATTCATAGGACTTGCCCATGGAAGCCAAGGACATCTGAGTGATGGCACTGGGAATGTCGGAGCGGCTGGGAGGTGAGGCACGCTCAAATGGGATTTCACCTCAGGAGGAAATCCAAGGTCATCCTCTGCAGTTTCTGTACCAGAACAGTCATCCTGTGTTCTGAGTGAGTCTGCAGGTAACTGCAGCACCTTCTGGTTCCTTAATAGCTCTGGTGATGTCAGAGCTTTAATTCCACTCCATCCTGCTGGAAAAGACAGAAGTGAGAATTGCTGGACAGCATTTCCTTCCTATTCCTATAGGTCTGGGCTCCTTTGGTATCCATACTGGATTAACTTGTGATGTATCTGTGGCTGAATTCCTTTAAAATGTGTTTAGCAACAGCATCTGGCAGGGCTGAAATGGGAGAGCTCACCTTGAATTCTTCCAGGGTGAGCTGATGGTGGAGTCTCAGTGTCCAAGAAAACTGTATTTTACACTGTAACACACAGGGAGCAGGAGAAATGGTTTGTTTAGGGAGGTTTGTCTTGGCCTTTCACTTCACAGCAGCATTGCAGCATGTGGGTACCTGCACTGAGGGGCTCCCAGTGGCTCCCAGTGACCTTGGCCCTCACTGTGGAATGCTGACACTTCAGCTCACTTGGAGCACAAGCTGGATTTCACTGCTTTCTCAGTGGTTGACATAGGATTACTTACAGCTGGAGAACTGGGGGAGAACAGCTGAGCCTCCTCCCGGTGAAGGTTATTACTATCAAGCTTTGCCCACTGGGGCATTAGATCATCATAAAGGAAGAAATTGTTGTTTTTGTATTGGGCTTTTAAAACAAACAAGCAAAACACTTTTCTTATTAGGACATGGGAGTTTTACCAGCAATGCAGTTGACACTAAATAATTTTAAGCAAAAGACACTGCTGTAGATGAGGATTATCTGCAATTAACTGACAGAGCTGGGACATGAGAGAGGACAGGATGGGAAAGTTTTCTGCTTATTTCTGTCCAAACTGCTTTTTTGATGTGAAGTTGTTGATCAAATCAGCCTTATTGCTGGTAGTTGATATTGATAATGAACCTGTGAATTGTTCCATTGTGACTTTTTGTGGCTCCCAGTTTCAGTTAAGCTGAACCCACGAGCTCAGCTCCCAGTCCTGTGTGGGAGGAAGGACGTGTATCCAAGAGTCCCCGATTCATTGGAATGTCCATTTTGGTGCCTGTGAGTCAATCTGGCTCTTCTGACCATGTTACACAGATGAGAAAAGAGGCAAAATTCTCTCCTGATACAGCTGCTGAGGAGCTCTTGGGAGGAAAGAGCTGTTGGGAAGTAGAGACTGTGAGACTTTGGTGATGAGGTGCTGCAGCCCTGGGATGGTGTTGCCTTGATGTGGGGGACGAGGTGCAGTGGAGAGGGAGCATGGGGATGGGAATCCAGGGAACTGGGAGAAGGAAGCAACCAGGGGTGAATAAAAACACCCCCAAAACGTAGAAATTGAAGAAGTGAGAGAAATCCGATTTTCTTTACCTTTACGCGTTGTAGGAAGGCTGAGTCTGGAGAAGTTATTTTTCCCTGCCTCCCACACCCGCTCAGGAACACCATCTGCAAGTGTTTCTCTTTTCCAGTCTAAGGAGTACCAGAGGAGATTAGAACTGTTTTTTCCCAGACTTTAGATGGGAGGTCTCTAGGGACATGTCTACCCAACTTCCCAGCCAAGCTTTACTGTTTTCCTCTTTATTTTTCTGATTTTAAAGGAATGTCCTCAATATAACAATAAAAGCAATATAACAATTCACTTCAGGGACTGCAGTAAAAAAATGCCTGTGTGAGATGTCTCCCCATTGAAGACACCTTTGAAATGGTGTTCTGAATGCAGATGAGGTTTGGATCTTCCCATTCCTGCTGATGTTGCCGGGCTGGGCATATGGCAGTGTCAGGATCAGGGTGACAGTTTCTGGTCCAGCAATTCCCCTCTGTGCTCACCCCAGATCCCCATGGCAGTTCTGAGCATTCCAAACCTCGTATATCACCCTGTCTTTACAGCCCTGTCACCAGCTCAGGATGAACTATAGGAAGAGATCTTACTTTCACAGTGTTTTCCTGCTGCTGTTGTTGTTTCTTGAAGGGAAGGTGGAAGAGGAGCCTTGCGTGAGGCAGTTGTAAGGTGAGTCACGTCTGTATAAATAGAAGTGCTGAGCACATTGGATAAGCCGCAGCAGAAGTGCTTCAGAGGCAGGAGAGCTGCCTTGGTGAAATGATCACAGAATTGTAAAGCCTGTCCTTTCAGGCTGCTGCCATGGGGACCTGCACATCAGTTTTTCCTCCCCCTTCAAGTGCGGGTTCATTTAACATTGTAATTAATGCATTTTAGACCCCTGAAGTTTGAGCAGAGAGCACGAGGGGTGGGGGATGGCTGCAGCAGAGCTGGGGGTGCTGTACAGGGGCTGTGCTGTGCCAGGAGGGAAAGGGTGTCCTGGCCTCTCAGAACTGATGCAGGGATTGTCACCTCATTTACCCCTGCACCTTTGCTCAGGATGGGTTTGGAAGTCCGTGCTGTTATTTCTCCAGTTTGCAATGATTTGCAGAGTAGAGTAGGACAGTCCTTGACTTCCTTGGCAGCGCTGTCTGCAGAAGAGACACCTGGCAGTGTTTGGGCCCCTTCACTTGGGGTTATTTGAGCACACACAGCCTCTCCTCTCCTCTGCAGTTCAGGATACTGGGAACAGCTCAGCAAATCCATCTTCAGAAGCCTCAGTTCGGTCTCTTCCAGAACACTGAAAGCGTCAGGTTGTCACTGTGAAACTGAGTTTGCCCAAGAAATGGGATGCGGACTGTTTTACATGCAGTGTCTGATCTCTGTACCTGATCCCACTGTGGTGTGGTGTTGAGCAGATGAAATCCTGTGGTGATGGAATCTACTCTTGATGTAATTTCCAAGTTTTTGTGTTCTTGTTTGTCACTCAGTCTTTATTTCAGTCATCTTGGATGTACACTGGCATAAAGCAGGCTGGTTCTTATGGAAAAGGAAGATTCAGGACAGTGCAAATCCAGGCACAGTTGGGTCTTCACTTACTTCTGTGGGGAGGACCTGGTGGTGCCTGTGCAGTTCCTTTTCTCCAAGGTTTCACTTGCTCCAGGCCAGCTGCCTCCACATGACCTGTCAAGGTTTGTTATCAGCCATTCATCCTCGATCACTGGGAAAATTGACTGGGGTGTTGTGAGCAACTGAGGGTTCCGAAAACTCCCCTCCTGCACGGAACTGCACTTCATGGACTTTAAAAATAAACTGGAACAGTCTAACAGGTACCTGCTTGTTCAGGAAGTCACACACAGAGAATGTAACTCAATCCACTCAAAGTGAATTGGGCAGGAGTCCAGAAGTTCAGTCCCAGCCAAGGTGTCCCAGCAGCACTTCCCAGGAATGCCATGGCCAGATGTGCGCTTTGGCGCTGCACTGAATGCATTTCAGCTCCAGGATGGCTTTCTTCCCCATCTCCTCTCCCTCCAGACTTCACACCAGGCTGGCTGCATTGCTAACAGCTCTTGAAGAGCCTGTTTGCCTCAATAATCTGATCAAGGAGGAACAGAGAGATTCTTTCTCTGTACTCTTTCAACAAAAAAAGAGGAGTCTGTCTCACTACTTATTGCTAGGTTCCCTTTGTTTTTTTAACTAGGCCAGCACTAAAAATGGAAGTGAAGATCCCAGAAATTTCTTTTGATTAGCTGCAAGTTTGAAGAATGATGTGCAGGGGAGAAGGTAGAGGAACACAGGCTACTGAGGATGCTGGAAAACACTGAAATAATCCATTTGGGTCCTCAGATGCTACATAAAGCAGGAGCTTGCGACTCCAAATATGAAAACAAAATTAGTCTCTCAGTAATATGGGCTTTTTTTCATTACTTTATTGGATTGTTCTTTTTTTCTTGACTTATGTTAAAGTGGCATTTCAAGCCTCTGTTGGAATGCATGGACTGTATATATTGCTTAATTCCATCAGCCTTTCTATAAAGAAGCACTGGGAGAAGAGCAATGTTTTCTCCTTTTTGCAAGCTCTAGTTTATTTTTTTTCCTCTCCCTTCTTCCTCTGTTTTCTTTTTCCTGTAGAAGTGTTATGATATTCAATAATGATAAAAACATGGAATCTTACAGAAACTTAATTTGAAAAATTGGATCATTTTTTTAAAGGTTCTTAATTACATGCATTGTGAGACACCCAGGAGAAATTTTTAAGGAGATGATTGCTGGCTTAAATATTCAATAGGATTATATATCTGATAATTATTAACAATTATTATTATTTTTATTTTTATTATTACTATTATTTCTAAATCCCTTGCATCTATATCAAGTCACAAGAAGGAGCAGCACCTGTCCAGCACTAAACATGGGTTTTGCTTTCATTGTTGACAACAGTTAAGTTTGGCATGGAAACAGAGGCTGAGTTTATGTGGTAGCAGTAATTCTGGAGGAGCAGAGCAGGAATTCCATCTATTTGATTGTAACCAGGAATGTTAATTCTCCAGAATGTGATTACTTGTAGTACTCTCATATGTAGCCCACCTTAAAGGGCTAAATTAAGTAGTGCATCACTTGACAGGAAATCCGTAAAGGTTTTAATTTGAATCTGTGGCTAAATCAGCGCTTATTGTGTCCCATGCTCAGGAATGCAGTCACAGCAAGGATAACATTTGCATTAGTCTGCTTTAAAAGCTTTAGTTTAGATAAAAGGGAAATCCTGTGCCGGTAGATGGGCCGTGTGACAGGACTGAAGGCAGAGAAGACTGATGCACCACGTTGGCTCGTGTACACAGCACTTTGTGCTCTTCTTTGTGCTCTTCTTTGTGCTCTTCTTTGTGCATCTTCCCGAGGGAAAACACTGCCTGGCACAACCCGGGTGATCCAGGATTCTGTGCCAGCCCCGAGACTCCGGCTCCTTCCCTGGAGCTGGGCTGGGCTCCTGTGCTTTCTCCTGGCAGGCAGAGTCCTCAGCTGCACCAGAGTCTGAGCTCAGCTCTGCTACTGCCTTCCAACTGAGAAAACCTCCTTTCAATCTCCACAGGGGCTCAAACATTACTTTTGCTGCCCCAAGAATGTTCTTGGAGCAGATTTTGTTAGAGACAGGTTATATTGCTGAATGCGTGAAATCCATCAGTTTGTCTGCTGTGTAGGAACTTAAATCAGGAATACTTGCAGCCATTTTCCTTCCTCACTTGTCTTTCTCCTGGCTGTGATAGTAAAATTATGCCAAGTGATTTTTATTTGATCTTCTTTGTAATAAATACTTCTGTGCTTTTTCTGCTTTGGAAGCAGTATTGGGGAAATCATTTGGGAATCAGGCACTGGGACTGGGATTGCTGAGGAACATGACTTGCTGGTTTCAAACTTTTGCCTAAAGATGTATTTGGAAACATTATTTTAGTTAGTGGTTTGCCCGATGGGTCACTTTTAACCCATCTGACCCTTTCAAAATCCTATTCTAGGCATGAAATGTAAGTTCTCTTGTTGTGTGGAACTTCAGATTGTGGCACATTGTTTGTTTAGAATTAACAGGGTAACAGGGAGCTGTGGATCTCCATCCCTAGAACTGTTCAGGAATGGTTTGGGTTGGGAGGGCCCTTAAAGCCCATCTCATTCCCCCTCTGCCATGGGCAGGGACACCTTCCACTATCCCAGGTTGCTCCAAGCCCTGTCCAACCTGGCCTTGGACACTGCCAGGGATCCAAGGGCAGCCACAGATTCTCTGGGAATGGAATCACAAAAGGCAGCAATTCTGTAGCTGTAACCCAAGGTTGATGTGTTGGTCACCGTGTGCTCTAGGAGAGAGAACTTGCCCCAGAAGTGTCAAGGAAGGAAAAGGCATCTGGATGTGCTGGTTCACAAGGGTGTGGGATTGCACTTAAGGAACCTGCCTAGTTGCATTTTTCCATAAATTATGGCGCTTCAGCATGCCCAAACTTTTCTTTCTGCAGTGTCTGCTCCCCATTTAGAGGCAAGCTTTTTCTAATGCTTTTAACTTCCGCTATTGTTTGGGTTGCTTGTTTCTTTTTATGTCTTCCTTTTTTTTTAAATTGTTTCTTCTTTTTTCTTTCTCCCCCTTAATATATCTTCCCCCCCCCCCCCCCCTCAACACCAA